>VMDR010007870.1:0-38706 GCA_007922815.1 Macrotus californicus
ATTCCTGAAATACTTATATCCAGTCTGAATTATATCTAATACCTAATTTTGAGTGGGGGCAGTTATTTTTCTGATTGTTTCCTAAATTCATGTGACAGATGGTATTTTACTTATTAATTTTCAGCCACTCTTCATATTAAATATATATTTCAGATTAAAAATTTTTAAATAAAATGCATTAGCTGCATTCCACAAGCAGATAAACATGTACTAGTTTTACAATTAGTCAATGCAAAATATTGTCTAATTTTTATTTGGGTTCCTTCTTTGACCCAAGTGTTAGGTTGAGGTGTTTTTTTTTAACTTCTAAAAATATGAGCTTTTTTTTACTTATTTCAAGTATTAACTTATAGCTTAATTACATTGCAACTGGAACTAAACTCTGTACAATTTCAGGTCTTTGAAATTTATTAGGACTTACCTCATGACCTTGTATTTGGTCTTTTGCTATAAAAGTTGTATATGTGCTAAGGAAATCTGTGCGTCCTGCAGTTGGTGAGTGCAGTTTTCTATGTGTGTTCATTAGGTTAAGTTTGTTAATCATGCTATTAAAATTTTCTATAGTTTATCTAATTATTATGTATGAAATTTATCAATTGTTAAGAGGTATCAGTTAAAATCTGCTATGATTGTGGATCTATCTCTTTTTTCCTTATATTTTTGTCAATATATGTTTTCTCTATTTTGAGATTGAGATTAAGTAAGATATACTGTCAAAAATGTTTTATCTTTTAGTTCAAGCTTCAGTTCACTCACATTTAATATAACAAATAACACATTTTGGCTTATATCAACCATATCCTTTTATACTTTATGTTTTTCTACCCATTGTATATTTCTGTTTTTAAAAATCCTTACACACCTGCCTAGCAAAGCCTAAAGTTAACCAGTAGGCTTATCCACCTTCCAGGAAATACAAAAACTAAGAAATCTTAGAACACTTCTAACTTCATTTATCCCACTTCCAAGCTATCTGTTGTCTTAGCACATATTAAATCTATCTTATTTTTTAACCCCATAAGATCATATTTTATTGTTTCATGTGCTCTTGTTCCTTCTTTGCTTATGTGTGTGTCTTTCTAGTCTCCATTTATTTATTTATTTTCTTTTTAAATTATATTTTATTGATTATGCTATTACAATTGTCCTCAAATTTTCCCCTTTTCCTCACTCTATCCAGCACCCCAACTCCCTCAGGCAATCCCCACACCATTGTTCATGTCCATGGGTCATACCTATAAATTCTTTGTCTACTCCATTTCCTGTACTGCAATTTACATACCCATGTCTATTCTGTAACTACCTATTTGTACTTAATCCCTTCCTCTTCACCCTTTCTCCCATTCCCACTCCCACTCGGCAACCATCAAAACTCTCTCTGTATCCATAATTCTGTCTCCATTCTTCTTGTTTGCTTAGTTTGTTTTTTAGATTCAACTGTTGATAGATGTGTATCTATTGCCATTTTATTTTTCTTAGTTTTGATATTCTTCTTTTTCTTAAATAAGTCCCATTAACATTTCATATCATAATGGTTTGGTGATGATGAACTCCTTTAGTTTTTTCTTGTCTGGAAAGCTTTTCATCTGTCCTTGTAAATGACATCTTTGCTGGATAGAGCAATCTTGGCTGTAGGTCCCTGCTTTTCATGACTTTGAATATTTCTTGCCAATCCCTGGTTTTTATCTATGTATTTAATGGTTCCAGCCTGCAAAGTTTTCTTTTGAGAAACCAGCTGACCCTCTTATGGGAACTCCCCTGTAGGTAACTAATTGCTTTCTTCTTACTGCTTTTAGGATTCTCTCTTTATCTTTAACCTTTGGCATTTTAATTATGATGTGTCTTGGAGTGGGCTTCTTTGCATTCATCTTGTTTGGGGCTCTCTGTGCTTCCTGGAATTATATGCCTATTTCCTTCACCAAATTAGGGAAGTTTTCTTTCATCATTTTTTGAATAGATTTCCAATTTCTTGTTCCTTCTCTTCTCCTTCAGGCACCCCTATAATGCAAATGTTGGAACACTTGAAGTTGTCCCAGAGGTCGTTTACACTATACTCATTTTCTTTTTTGGCTTCTTTTTTCTTCATGTTGTTCTAATTGGTTGTTTTTTTGCTTCCATATGTTCCAAATTATTGATTTTGTTCTCAGCTTCATCCCCTCTACTGTTGTTTCCCTGTTAATTGTTCTTTATTTCAAATAGCTTATCCTTCATTTCTGACCAGATCTTTTTTACGTGGCTGAGGTCCTAAGTTCTTTAAGCATCCTTATAACCAGTGTTTTGAACTCTGCAACTAATAGATTGCTTATTTTAATTTTGTTTAGCTCTTTTTTTTTCTGCAGTTTCAATCTGTTCTTTCATTTGGGTCATGTTTCTTTGTTTCCTCATTTTGGCAGCCTCCATGTGTTTGTTTCTCTGTATTAGGTAGAGTTGCTTTGACTCTGTATCTTGGTAGTATGGCCTAATGCAGTAAGTGTCCTATAGGGTCCAGTGGCACAGCCTCCCCTATCACCCAAGCTGGGTACTCAAGGTGCGCCCTTTATGTGGGCTAAGTATACTCTCTTCTTGTAGTTGAGGCTTGGTTGCTGTTGGCAGATCAGTGGGAGGGATTTACCCAGGCCAGTCAGCCACAAGGACTGGCTGAGACCACTGACCACCAACCTCCGCCCTCCATGGAGGATCAGCTGTGCAGGAAGAAGGTGGTGGTGCTCCATCGTGGTCTGTAGCTGTCCACAGGGTGCACAGGCTCTTGGGTTTCTCAGGTGGTGCAGGCCAAGGTCAACCCCCACCTGTGTTTTTGCCCAGGGCCACCCTGCATGAGCTATAAAGCAGTCTGAGATAACTGCTACTTGTGCTGGGCTTGGAGATTCCCAGGCAAAGGCAAACTGTGAATCTAGGCTGGCTGCTGCTAAGCCAGGCCTGAGGCCACTTAGCAAGACGTATGGAGGCTGGGGACTCACTGAGGCCAGCTGTTGCTTGTTTGAAAGGATTTAGGAAGTTGTGAAGCATGAGCCCAGACCAGCCATTCATATGGAAAACTCATGATTAATAGTGTAGATGGGCCTGTAAGTTGGGTTGGATAGAGTCTCAGGGTATCTCCAGGGCAGGGCAAACAGTATTAGCTAGGTTGATGGAGTCTCAGATATGGCACCTGCCTGCTGTCTCTCTTGCTCTGTGTGGGGAGGGCTTAGAAAAGGGACAAAGGCCTCTGCCTGCCTTTCTGTCTGGGAGAAAGCTGTCCCCCAGCTCTTGTCTTGATGCCAGACACTTCAGCTCCTCCCAGTGTGCCACTGGTGCCTTTCAAGCTGCTACTCCAGTATTGGAGCTCAGAGGGAATGAGTCTGAATAAGTCCATGTGTGGGTTCTTTAAGGGAAACTGCTTGGGACTTCCAGCAGTTTCTTCTACCCTCTCAATTCCCACTGGTTTTTATAGCTAGAAGTTACGGGGACTTATCCCTTGGTACTGGAACTCTAGTTGGGTGCCCTCATGTAGGGTTGGGACTCCTCACTCCCATGATATCCGTCCTGAATTTATCCACCACACATGGATGTGAGACCAGTCCATTCTGTGTCTCTGCCCCTCCTGCAAGTCTGGATGGATGTGGTTTCTTTAATTCCATAGTTTTCCAACTTCCATTCAACTTGATTTCTTGTGATTCTGAGTGATGCTTGTTCTATATTTTAGCTGTAATTTTATGTGTGAGGAGGTGAGCCATGTTTATCTATGCCGCCATATTGACCAGAAGTCCTCTTGTTCCTTCTTGCATCTCAAACTTTCCATCTGGAATCACTTTTCATCTGCCTGAAGTTCATTCTATATAGTTTTCTTATGTGAGTATGTGTTTGTGACAAACTATCTCAGTTTTACTCATCTAAAAATACAATTATTTTGCCCTGACAGGTGTGGCTCAGTTGGTTGGGTTCCTTCCCACAAACCGAAAGGCTACTAGTCTGATTCCAGTCACACCACATGCCTGGATTTCCAGCTGGGTCCCCAGGCCAAGTCCCCAGTTGGGGATGTGATCAATGTATATCAATGTTTCCCTCCCTCTCTTTCTCTCTCCTTCCCCCTCTCTCTAAAAATAAATTAAAAATTTTTAAATCTTTAAAAAATACATTTATTTTGTCCTCATTCTTGATAGGTAATTTCATTTAATATAGAATTTTAGATTAGCTGTTGGTTTGGGATGTTTTGGGTTTTTGTTTGTTTGTTTTGTTTGTTTTTTAAAATCTTCACAGTGAAGATTTTATTCTGTCACCCTTTAGCTTGCCCTGTTACTATTGAAAAAGCTGATAGGAATTATGCTCATCCTTTAAAGTTTGGGGTAGATTGTTACACTAATGACTCCCAATGAATCACAGCTCCTGGTATTCCTGCCAGATGAAGAGGTTGGCCCACAACTGATCCAAGAATTAAAGTAAAGCCCTGCTTCCAACCAACACATTTAAATAGTCAAATAAGTAAGCCCAGGTGAAACTAGTAGGAGAATCTTTTAGGAAATCTTAAGAATCGGGAAAACAACAACAGGAAAATAATAATAACAAATCATTGTTGTTTTAAGTCACTAAGCTTTGGGATGATTCATGATACAACAACAACATATAACTTGAACAATAATTGGGACCTAAAAGTCAACTGTTGCCACAACAAAAACCTAAAATGTTTGTCGGTGGCTTTGGAACTAGGCAGTGGGTGGTGGATCAAAACCCAGCCAGGAACCGTTTATCAAGCCTGAAGTTACAATGAACACTCATTTAGCAGAGTCTGGAAAGACAGAGAGAAATTTTTTATTGGAGGCTGTTACAAGATAATCATCGTTTTGTATAGTGAAGCAACTGAAAAAATTGTTGCCTGCATCAACTTGAAAGAGGAAAAAATATGTATGTATCAAAATGAATTTGTAGCTGCGGCTACGACGTCCAGGTGGAATGTTAAAAGAATCAATTGGCTTCCTTTAGCTGCACATGATAAGATATATGAACAGAGAAATAAACTAGAAGGAACTGTTTCGTTTGCAAGATCAATTTAGAGGAAGTATAGAGTTTCCGGGACTTATTGGGTCATAAAATAAAATTGTTTCTCATTCTCAGTCTCTGCAGCCAGCAACAATTTACAAAGAAATGACCTTAAAATAAAGATCAAATGCAAGCATAGGAGTAAACTTCTCTGTTAGGACTTCAGAAAGATGAAGGCAGTGCTTAATAGACTCTCTTAGGTAGACAAAAGCACATCTGTGAATATTAAGGGTGGCCTCCCACAGTAGCTTGATATGCCCAAAGAGGAGAGAAGTCTGTTTTGGCTTCTCAGGGCCTCATGGCTTTTAGAGCATGGGACAGACTCCATGCAGATTCATAAGAAACCCATAATGTTTTTAAGGAAGTCATGCCACCTTGGACTAAAAGAAACAGAACTATAGCTCAAAATGAAAAGAGGTCTCTAGGCCCCTAATCACCTATAGGCAGAAGAATACCCAGAGATGAAAAGAACCATGCTCTAGACCCTAATCAAGACACATGCCCTGTCTTAGGACAAGACCAAGATGGCAATGTTAGGCCAGCTGTATTTCAGAATTGCTATGGGCCAGTGGCTGATAAGTGCATTCTCTCCCTCCTTTTAATGACAGTGTCTATTGTGGACACTCTGATCCATCTTACCATTTATGTTTGGTAGCCTACCCCCAATTAATAGTTGAAAACTTAATGCTCAAGGTGATGTAGCTGTGGCTAAGATGTCTTCATAAGGAAGTGGAGCCTTTGGATGGTAATGACTTATGAGGACAGAGCCCTCATGAATGGGATTAGCACCCTTATAAAATAGACACCAGAGAGATCTGGTGGACCTTTTGCTATGGGATGATGCAATGAGAAGTCTACAGCCCACAAGTGTACCCTCACCTGACCATGCTTGGAACCCTAATCTTGAACTTCTAGTCTCCAGAACTGTAAGAAATAAATTTCTGTTATTTATAAGCCACCCAGTCTATGATATTTTGTCATAGTAGCTAAAACAGACTAAGATGGTGTATAACTTGTCTTTTTAGTTTACAGGTCTCTAAGCCACAAGGTGTTACCCCTAAATAGCTACACCTAAGAAGCCTCCTCTGCATCAAGACCTAATACAGACCATAAGACGACTTTGACTCTGATATTGTTTTTGAAAGATACTTTGGGTCTTGGGAAAACATTGAATGTATTTTCTGCAGAGAAGGGAACTGAACCATGGAGGCCAGGGGGCAGACTGGTTGACTGCTACATTAATGGATCCCAACAAATGATGCTTCCTGACATTCATCCCCTTGTATAGCTCTCTCCAATCTTGACTCTGAGCTTGGCCAAATAATTTACTTTGTCCAATGGGACACCAACAAATACAATGCAAGCAGAAGCTATGTAAACATCTGTGTCTTGAAATTTTTCCCTCCCAGAATGCTGTTATTGCCATATATGTAGAAACCCTGTATGGTTTCTTTGAAGATGAAAAATCTCATGGAATGAGAGAAGTCAACCCCTCCCAGATATCTGTTAAATTCTGCCCCAAATAAACCCACTAGGATTGCAGAGTGCAACTGTATGAGTGAGTCCACACAAGGTCAGTAAAATTGCCCTATGAACCCATGGGATTGTGAGAAATAATAAATCATTATTATTTTAAGAAATAAATTTTAGAGTGCCTTGTTCCACAACAAGAGATGACTGAAACAAGGGTAATCTATCCTTTTTCTCTGGCTATTTTAAAGATTTCACCTTACCTTTGATGCTCTGCACTTTCTTTATAATGTGTCTGGCAATTTTATATTTTTATTCATCCTGTTTTATATTCATCCAAATTCTTGAGTGTGTGAATTTGTGCCTCTAATAATTTCCAGAAAACCCTCAGCCCTTATCTCTCCCAATATCACCAATGCCCCATTCTTCCTCTGCCTTCCTTGAAGAACTTTGGACATAGGGTAGACCCTCTCTGTCCTCCATGTCTCTTCTCTGAACCTCTCTTTCATTTTTTCCCTCTTTGTCTCTCTCTCTGCATTCTGGGTAATTCTTCTGACTATCATTCAGCAGTAATCAGCTTTACTGAATTTGCTTTACCTTCCACCTTTGAGTGCTTTATTTCAATTACTATATGTTTTATTATTAGAATAAATATTTAATGTTTTTAAATCTATTACATTTTAAAATATTTCCTGCTTATTCTAGGATCCAATCTTCTTTTTTCTTTAAACATAATAAGCAAAGGTTTTATTCAAAAGATGAGTAATGATTCCAATATCTTAAGACTTTGCTGTCTACTTGCTTTCATTGTTTTTGGAAAATTATTTAAGGGAATTTTTATTTGCATTTTTAATTTGTAATGAAATATATATAACATAATTTTTACCATTTTACTTATTTTTAAGTGTATAATTCAGTGGTATTGAAATAATTCGTAATGTTGTGCCATCACCATTATCTATACCCAAAGTATTTTCATCATTCCCAACATAAACTCTATACTCATTAAACAATAACTCTCCCTTCCCATTTCCCAGACCCTAGTAAGCCCTATTCTACTTTCTGTTTCTATAGATTTGCCCATTCTAAGTATCCCACATAGATGGAATCATATAATATTTTCCCTCTGTGTCTGAATTATTTCAAAAGCATAATGTTTTCAAGAACCATCCATGTCATAGCATGTATTGTAGGAGTTTGTTGATGTCAAATATAAAGGCACATTTTCCTGAGCGAATCTGTGCTTTCTTCTGTCTGGTACCTAGAAACAAAACTAGTGTGGGGCCACTTTAAATTAGATTCACTATTTTAGGACCTTGAACCTCTCAGGTAGCATGAATTTGAGCTTCATATGTTCAGAAGGGCTTGGAGGCCAGGTACCACTCAGAGATGGCTTTGTTCCCTCCTGTTCTGCTCTTCTCCAGCATGACTGTCCTTGCTGTCCCCTAAGGTGTGTGTGGTGAGGCAGGTTTACCTCTAGCTCTCCCTGATCTTATGGTTATAGCCCTTTGAGGTCCCATCTTTAAGAAGGTATATTAGTCCTCTAGGGCCATCATAAGAAAATATCACAGAATGGTAGGGCTTAAAGAATAGAAATTTATTTTCTCACAGTTCTGGAGACTGGAAGTCCAAGATCAAGGTGCCAGTAGGGTTGGTTTCCTCTGAGGCTTCTCTCTTTGGCTGGCAGAGGGCTGCCTTCCTGCTGCCTCTTTACAAGATCTTTCCTCTGTGTATGCAGGGTCCTTGTGTCTCTTTGTGTGTCCTAATCTCTTTTCTTAAAAGGACACCAATCAGATTGGATTAAGCCACACTCATAAAGCCTCATTTTAACTTAGTTATCTCTTTAATGGCCCCGTCTCCAAACACAGCCACTTTCTGAGGTACTGGGGTTGTATGATGCAAATGGCATAGCTATAACTCAGAAACAACCCAGATGCTGAGGGCTTCAATATGTGAATTTTGAGGGGACAAAATTCAGCCCATAATAGAGGGAGAGGCTCCTGGATGACTCCCTACCTCAGGGGGAACCCACCTTTGGCATCTGTCCCCTTCACATCAAGTAACTGTCAAAACCCAAGCCTGCTTGCACCTGGTTCAGCAAGTGCCCTCTGGGGCACGAGAGGTTTCACTGATTGGATTCCCTGTTTGTCCTCCTGGTTCCCATTTCCATTCGGGTTTTAACTTCCTATTAATTTATTATTATCTTGTCAGCTTTTTCGTGTTTTGGTAACCTAACCTGGAATACATCAGTATCACAAATTATATTCTATTGAACTGTATATAATTCTTTGCCAATTTCATAAAAGAATTTTCTCACCATATTTGTGTTTTGTTTTTATTTTACTTTTCAACATATAGCAATGTAATTATTAAGTGTGGCAGAGCCTAAAGCACTTAGCACAGAGCCAGTTATGAAGTGGGGTTTCATTAAATATTTGTTGAATAAATGAATAAATGATGTTCTTTATTATCATGTTGTCCATACGCTGCTCTTTTCCATTGTGAATTTTCCTACTTATAGGCTCTAATATTTAAAAAGTTACTCCTATTATTCATACATTAAATGCAGAAGATTCTCTGGAGTAAGAAAAATCAATCAGTATTTTTTTAAATATATGGTAGTACAACTATATTAATACAGACTTCAACTTTACTTAGCCAACCTGACTCTGGACTCTGAAGATGCTCTTTGGCTAAAGATCTCACTGAGTGTGATTAACATCTTGAATTATATTTCCCCTCATACCTAAAGTCAGTTAGTCACATTAAGAGGTGTCTACATATCACCAAGGGCATTACACCTATTGGCTTATTCGGAATGTTTTTCCAAGCCACTTCCAAGGACCTAGACTTTAGAAACACCAAACCAGTCTTAGAACATAACTTGGCAAAGGAATTCACTTCTCAGAGTCCTCTCTCAGCCTCCTTTCCATTTCCATAATCCCTTTACCCTTCCCATTTACAATGCCTAAAGAGCAAGGGGAACAGTAAATCTCCATCTTAGTGACAGGATCAGTCCGAGCTCCCTCACTTCCAAAAGTCCCAGGAGCACGTCCCCATTTGGTGAGGCATCCTATTTATACCAGTGACCTTCCCACATTCAGAACCTGAACAGCTGCACAATATATATAACGGAATGGAAAGTAACATGACACACGTTTCAAAGAGAAAACTGAAAAGGGATATGTATCCAACATTCCCTCCAGCTCTAAACAGCGAAGCTTCTTTGAGTCTATATCATAAAAATAACAAGAGAGTCAGCATGGGGTGTGAGAGAGGAGACTGTTGCAGGCAGAATTATTTCGACTTCCTAAAGAAAAAGCCTGAAATGAAGAAGGAAATGTCTACAACGAAACACAACAACAACAAAAAGACAGATTCCTGATACTTTTATTGAATGATATAATTATTCTCTTTCTAAATTTGAAACAGTACATTTTAAAAAGTACTAGTGATTCTGCTTAACATATTTGAAAATAGTTGTCTATTTATTGGTAGCCTTGACAGCAGGATCACACGTGTTTGACTTTATATCTCCTGGGCCTGTGTGACACAGTGCTACACTTAACACTAGTCGCTTCACCCATGTGCTATGATTAATAAATTGTGACTGTCTCCACAGTCAGGACGTGGGTGTGTTGACACGTGCCTGTCATTGTAAGGGATAGTTCGCACTCATGGGGTAACCACTGTGTGTGCCACGACGCTCAAGGGACATACCTTTGAGGCCATACCACCCCTTGTCACACACAGAGAAAAGATTCTGGAATTTGTACAAAACACTTTTAATCCTAATTTTAAAGTCAAATTAAACATACTCTGTGTGTGTGTGTGTGTGTGTGTGTGTGTGTGTGTGTAAGCCATCATGGAAATGAGCGAGCCAGCATGGGACGGGGCTCTCCAGCCCGCGTTGAGCTGCCCCAGTTGATGACAGATGGCGCAGAGACAAGCTGTCCCAACTGAGTGTTGCCTGAATTAGATTTATGAGCATAATACGCGATGGTTGCTGTTTTAAACGTCTGAATTTTGGGGTGATTTGTTATACAGCAACAGAGGGCCAGAATATTTATTATATTATTACCTCTACTTTATGTATGTATGAACATTCCTGTTTTAAGACAGTATGTTAAGTGGGTGCAAGGACACAGCAGAATGATATGACTTGGTGTCTGAGACTTCGCAGGGCAGTGTTTCTCAGGGACCGGTTTGAGAACCCTTTGCACCAGCCTTTCCCTGGGGTGCCTATAAAATGGATCCACCCTCAGACCCAAGGAGTCGGGAACTCTCAGAAAAGAAAGGAAAGACTAATTTTTCACAGGCACTACCAGAGAGTTCTGAGACCTCTGAAAGTCAGAGAGACACTGGGCTAGAGCAGCGGTTCTCAACCTTGGCTTCACACAGCGGCCAGCTAGTGCACTGTACACAGTGCAGGTGCCTGAGTCTCACCCCTGGAGTTACTGACCACAGTCGGAGGTGCACCTGGGCACTGGGATTGGTGAAAGCTCTCCAGGGGATTCCAATGTGTAGCCTGGGTTGAGAACTACTGAGCAAAAGGGTTCAGATCTGAGAGTTTGCAACATTTGAGCTGCAAGGGAGTCAGCCGGTCCAAGAAATGTGGGAAAGAAGGCTTACCGAGCCTGAGAGGTGAGCAGTGTCTGCTGGAGAAGGCCATCTGTGGAGATGTACAGTTCAAAAGAGCAATAGGGACTCCTCACGAGACGAGGTGACAAGGACTACATTCACCAACATGGGTGGAAACTGGGAGAATGTCAAAGAAAAACTCTAGTCCCACAATTCTGAAGTCAGAGGAAATGAGGGTTTCAAAGCATAAACTAAAGTTTTGCTTCATGATTGAGTAGAAAGTAAATTTTTTTCTTCTGTGAAAAATCCTGATTACAATTTCCTTTTCAAGATTATTTCTACACTCGCTTTACAGTTTTTACTTCTCTCTTGGTATTTCAAAGGATCTGCTGAGCATGACTTAATAGTTGAGCCTCTGAGTTTTAGTGGTATAGTGAGTTATTAAGGAAATGGGACAGTGGGGAGAGTTGACAAGTACCAGGGGTGTGCAAGATGCTTCACTGGATTGCAAGGCAGGCAAAGGTGCAAATATGATGGGGCACAAATTATTAATGCATGAGGCATCAGAGGTTTCCCCCCTCTCCCAACACTGTCCATTTAAATTCCACCTCTTACTCTCTGTCCCACCTCCAAATGGAAGGGAATGTAGACGGAGGAATTGGGAAGAGGAAGAGATCTTAGAAAAATGTACTGGCTGTTTATGAGAAAGTTTTATTCTGGACAATCTTTGAGGTATGAAAGAATTAGATGGGAGAAAACTAAGTATTACTGTGGATTATGAAACGAATCTCTTTTGATATTCTGTGCGAACCAAATAAGAGAATGGAGTTGCTTTCAAAGTACTTTTACTCGCCCCTTGAATACATCACCACTATGAGACCGGACACAGAGATGCAATGATTAACCTAGATTTGGAAGCTGCAGTAATACCCAAGGGACTTTCTGCCTCCTTGTAAACTAGATGCAAGGTTCCTAAGCCAACATTTCACCTTCTCAGTATTTATATACACTTTTGTTAATTAGCTGCCAAGAGTTACTATATTTGACTAGTTGATCAGCATCATGAGAAGAAAACAAAACACGTGTTCTTATTACTTTATTGCAGATGGAATCTCAAATCTAAAATATTTTGTTTATAGTTATTTGAGGGAAACAAGAAAAAATTTTCTCCTAGTCAATAATGCCACAGACCACTTGCTCTCTCGCATAAACCCCATCTCTCAGGAGGAAGAGCTATTTTTCATTTGCTTCAAAATAACTAGACAAGAGTGTTAGTGAGAAATGGTGTCAAGTAGAACCCTTGGGTACAGAGATAGTTAATATCCCTCAACTATTGGTGGATTCCCCTTTACAGTTGGGTTGGAAGCTGAATGATTAGATTTAGACAATAAAGTTCAAGTAGAAGTGATGTTTGTCACTTCCAACCTTGTGCATTTCAAAGCCAATGTGTTTCCTCTATCCCTCTGCTCCCCTTTCCACAGTAACCTGGAAGTTGTATGATGTAGACGGCATAGCTATAACTCAGAAACAACCCTGACGCTGAGGTCACTGTTTGGATGAAAGCTGCCAAGGGACGCCTGGGTAAGGTCGTGACATGAGTGAGAAGTAAATTTTTGTTATGTTAAGCCACTGAGAGCTAGAGTTTTATTTGATACAGAAGCATAACCTAGCTCTGCCCTGACTAACGTGGTCCCTGGGAGAAATGAGGGAGAGGTGCTGCTATTTGTTGTTGTTTATATTGGAAAACCATGTAGAGAGAGGGAAGACTATGGCTATTACTTTAGAAATCAACTCATGAAGGCTACCTGCCCATTTGCTGTCAACTAGAAAGACAGATGACATGTAAGTGTTGTGAAGTGATTTTGAATCTATTTGCCCAGATTCCTATGTTCCCCAATCATCTGCTAACTAATGCCTTTTGTGGCCAACACTTTAGTCAACCTCATTGTGTTCAGCTGAGGAGGAGCCTGGGCAGAATTTCATGTTGACTTTGAGAAAGATAAGGCAATACTTCGGAAGTAGTCACTTTCTATAGCACTACCTTCATTCCCCAAGGATTTTTGGTCAAAGTCAGCTGATTCGGAGAAAACCTAGCCTCTTGGCTTGAAGTTCGCAGAACTTCAAAATAGTGCTATAGAATCTAGCATTTAGACAAAGAACTTTTTTTTTTAATTTATACATCAATAATTACCAGTGGCAGATTAAAACAAAGAGGGATCTCGAAATCAACCTTTTGTTTTGTATTTAAAACTAAGAACTTTCCTTAAAGACTTAATGAGATATTTTTGAAGCCTCAATTGGACAATGTACTTGAAAGTGTTTACTTTATGAACCATTTGTTTTTGCTACCAGCCACAGAAATGCTCTCTTGCCTGGTTTCAGAGAAATAGAGAATGCTCACCTTATTTTTAAAAGGCCATTTAACCCCAGTAACCATTTAGAATGATTGTCATGCAGCCAGCTGCCCCATAGGTGCCTTTGTCTTTACCCAATAAAGCTGGGAATGCCCCCTTGCAGCCTATCTCTTTCACTAGAGTGCAATCTGGTTATTATGTGAGTTTTATTTTTTCAGCCCCAAAACACAGCATTTAGCCCATGGGTTTCTTTATTACCATCTAAGGAGTCCTGGCAGACTGGAGCCAGTTTTCCCTCTGACAGACCTTTAAATGATTCTTCATGCTTTTGTCACATAATTAAAATTAGATTACTTCTACTCCCTGCTGGCTGGCCTGAGTGGGGGCCCTTGTAAAACCTCCAGCTGGCCCAGGGACCTTTGAAAAGAGGAATATGGTCCAAACACACTCAGCCGGCCTTACCCCACCCCCAGCCTGGAGGCCATTGTGCTCCTTGCCAGTTATCAATGGCTGCTTATTTTCCAAGTCTGGACTTTCCATTCTAAAGACTTGGAGACAGAGATTGGTCTGTTTGTTTCTAAGGAGCTGAAGCTATGCTAGTCCCCGTTGTTCAGCACCTAGAGAGCTCACCTCTCAGTGCTTTGCCTGGTGGGTCAGCTAAAGTGGAGGACAACAGGAAGATCAGGCAGCTGAGCACATACATCGTGATGCATGTTTGGTTCTGGATACTTGTTTGGTTTCTCAGCCAAGGCTGAATTCAAAATCTCGTGTCTCTTCATTAGGCCCTCTCCTTTAAACCTCCCCACCCTCTGTCACCAGGACACTCCCTGGCTGACTCCCTGTCAGCCTCACTCAGGTCTCCACGTTGAGCAGCTTGAGAGCTCTTACGACTATACATAGCACCAAACAGTTCTTCACAGCACACCCACTCCCGCTGAAGTTTTGACACCTGCCTCTTCTCTCTCCTTCTCAATTTCCCTAAGGAAAAAAATAAAATAAATGAGGAGACAGGACAAGAAAAGTCCAGCATTACTATCTATCAAGGAATCTCAGCTTTCTTGGCCAAAAAAACAGCTCTCATTGGTCACACTTGGCACTTTCGATAGCCACATGCCTCCTTCACAACCTTCCCCAGGCTCATTTCATCAGCCCATCTCTGCCTGTCTGTCACCCATCCCCTTTCTATTATATAGTGCAGCAGCGTGAGAATTAGATCAGATGTGGGCTAGACTCCTGTGTTAGAAACTTATTAGGGCTCTGACCTTGCGTAAGGATCTTAACCTCTCTGAACTTTATTTTCTCAGCATAAAATTAGAGCTAATTTCCACTGAAAATGGCCAAAGGGAAGATTAGGAATAATATAGTTAATGCCTGGTATATAGTAAATTCTTTAACCTGGCTTCTCAGAGAAGAGAAATTTCCTTATACTTAGTTATTGAACACTGCCTCCCCTCTTTCTGTAAAAGGTAGTTTATTTCCCTAGCCTTTTTACTATTGTGACCTTGACTGCTTCACAATAGGGTGGGGTGGATCTCCTTTAATCCCCTAAAAAATGGACATTACAATATTTTCTGCCAGAAAGCCTCAGCCGCTCTGGGGTGTACATGAGGGTAGTATGTCATGTGTATGTGTACCTAAATTTACTGAGTATTTGCAATGTGCCAGGCATTGTGATATACACTACACATGGATTCTCTTATGTGAGGCAGCCTCTATTATATCCCCATTTTACAGAGGAGGGAACCAAGGTTTAGGGGACCTAAGTTGTACGAAGCTGCAGAGTTAGCAACTGGCAAAGCTGAAATTGAGCCCAAGAAGTCCAGTTCTGGTGAGTGCTGCACCCTATGGCCTGTTTCTCAGGGATGGAGGGAAGTCAATACAGAAACAAGGACTTAGATGATTTTCCAAGAAAAGAGGATGCAAAAGTCCCTGCAAACCTTTTGATAGCCTTTATCATCTTATTCCCATAACCCTACTGTAACCTTTGAATCCTCTGAGCCAAGGGTTCTCAATCAGGAGCAGAGTTGCCTCCCAGGGGACACTTGGCCATGTCTGGAGACATTTTTGGTTGTCACAACTGAAAGGGTGAGGGGGGCCTGGGTCTACTGGTTATGTGGGTAGAGGCCAGGGATGTTACTAAACATCCTACCGTGCACAGAACAGCCCAACACCCCTCTCTGCCCCACAAAGCATTATCCAGGCAAAGTGTTAACGCGGCAGAGGTTGAGAAAACCTACTCCACATCCATAACTATCTTCATCTCCTACTTAGTTCCCCAAGGGAGAAAGGGAATAGCAAACCCACATGCTTGTTTGTTTGTTTTTTTCTGTGCTATTATCTCGCAGAAATCTTTAAGGTCAGGGCCAAAGCAACCCAACCTATATAATGTCATCTGTTTGAGGTTAGGATCATTCAAAAGCGACAAATGTTGACATTTTATTTTAAATATTTAGAGAAAATACGAAAGTGTTTTAAAATAAGAAAAATAATAGTGACAATATATAGCATTGAGTGCGTATTTACAATCTACAACATTTTGGAAACTTTTAAAAACATTTAGGAACCTGCCCTAGCCAGTATGGCTCTCATTTGGTTGGAGCATCACCCCATAGACTTAAGGGTATTGGGTTGGATTCCCAGTCAGGACACATGCTTAGGTTGGGGATTCAGTCCCTGGATGGGGATTGTATAAAAAAGGTCCCCAGTTAGGGCACAGGTATGAGAAGCAATTGATCGATGTTTCTCTCTCACATCAATGTTTCCTTCCCTCTCCCTTCCCTTCCCCTTTCTCTGAAATCAATAAACATATCCTCAGGTGAGGATTAAATAATAATAATAATTAACTAACTAATAAAAATATTTAGGAACTAATGTCAAATGACAAACTATTAATACAAGTAAAGATTTGTACTGGCTGCCTAGAAAAAGATTGCTCATTGCATTTTGATACAAATTAAGATGTGCTGTGTCACCAGCAGGATGATTGTATGATTTAAAAGAACAGAAGATTGGGTGAAACTGAGTGAAGTGTCTACAGAATCTTTCTCTGTCATTTCTCACAACTGCATCTGAATCTACAATGATCTCAAAAAAAGTTTATTTTTAAAAGTGGAAAGAAGAAAGGAGAGAGAAGATGACTAAAAAGTAGGTGGAAACTGAGCCCACTTGCTCATGCTCCCAGGGTGGATTTTCAGCTGATCTTCCAACAAGTGAACCGAACAGTCAATGGAATCTTAGTTGATATGAATTTTTGAAGCCAAGGAGCACAGAGGAGGTCTGGCATAGGCCAGTAAGAAGTTTCATAAGTTGAAGGGGAGGTACCCTGCACAAGGTGCCTGCAGTGGCGGAGAGAGCAGAGGAGAGAAAACACAGCTTAGTATCTCCTGCCCCTCCTGGAGTTGGGGCCCCAGACCCACACAGGGAACCCCCAACCCTAAGAGAGACTTGGGAGGATATACAGAGTCTGGGAGACAGGCTGCACACACACACAGCAGGCAATATGTCCATAACTGCAGCACAAACTGGGAGAGCCCAGGAGAGAAATTCTAGATCTTAAGACTGTCGGAGGCACCGGTGGGCTGCGGCCAGACCTGACCAAGAAAGACTTTTTGCCTTTTGGGGAAGTGGAATGTGCAGAGAGGTGGGCAGTGGCTCAAAACTGCAGTGTGGGTGCCACATAGGGACTGTTTTAAAAGATGGGAGCGGAGGCATGGCTAAGCAGGAAACCTACACACACACACAGCTGTCCTGCCAGCAAAGAGGTCAGATTTAAAGTGTGGTTTGTGCCCACTGAGCCCAGTTTGCCAGGAAGACTAGAAGGCTGCATGGCAAGGGGATTGTGGGGCCCAACCCAGTGTAGTTGGTGAGTGAAGGGCTGGGTACAAAATGCAGAATGGAGGGCTTGGGTCTGAGTCTCCTGTGAGAGCAATGAGCTGGGAACTGGATCAGCAGGAGCTGAGCGCCTAAGATTCGTTGAAGCCAGGTACTCAGTCACGGAGTACAAACCTGTGGGAAGTAGAAGGCATGCCCACCCCTCTACCCGTAGGCTTGCAAACTCCTCAAAACAGTAAGGCCAGGTTCCAGAACACCTTGCCAGGTGCGTATCCACAGAGGAAAGAAAAGAGAATCTCCAAAGGAGCCCTTTATTAACTTTCACCAGATGCTATGCGGGGTCCTCTTTGGACCCTATTCCACAGAAAACAGTAGAGCAGAGAGATTAGAAATTGGCACAGCAAAAGATATTCAGGGCCCTGTCCAGTCTCTGCTCTCATACAGAGCTGCCATCACCACCAAGCAGGAAAGAGCTGATCTTTTTACACAGCTTGGTCCCTCACATGAAACAGATAGCTAATTCATCAGGAACTATATATTATATACATCTGGGACAGACCAAGATATGTGGTACAGGGGCAAGGGAACACATCCACCATCTTTCCTGAAGACTGAACAGTGCTTCCTGGGGGTGATCCAGGGATCTCACTCCCTGATGGCACCAGAGGACCCCTCTGGAGGCAAGTGGAGGTGGTACATGTGGTGCTGTCTGACTTTAGATGAACCACCCCTGGGCCTTGTGCTGATAAAAAGCCAGTAGTGCATAACAGAGCAGACCAGCCAAGCCTGAAGGAGAAAGTCACAGACTGTGGATCACTTGTAGCCTTGAGCAGGCTGCCTAAAGCTAGACTGGGACACCAGCTGACATCAGGGATGGATCCTAAAAGTGAAGACTGTAGCCCAGCAAACACTAGACTCTGCTGAGATGAATCTCACCTCATTCTTTTTCCTTATTTGTGCTATTTTTTCTCCTGCATAGCTTTTTAACATTGTTTCTTGGTTTTCAGTTTTGTTCCTATTATGTCATTATTTTTATTTTTACTATTATTTTATTATTTTTTTAATTTTAGTTTTAATTACAATCTCATATTTTACTCTTCCCTTCTCTTATTCCATATGGCCTTCATCCTTCTCTTTCTTACTTTTGTTTTAAATTTTCCTTTTTCCTTTTCTATGCCTTGTTTTTATTCCTCAGTTTTACTATTTCTCCCTCCATCCTCTCAAAATCATCTATCTTTCTCTCCACTAGTCATCTCACATTCTTTTTCCCTTTCTTATAACGTCCTTATTGTTGTTCCACCTTTATTAATATTTGGTTAGTTATCATTGATATTGGGGTCATTGCATCTCTTCAGTTCAATCCCAAGTTGTTCACTATTTTTTATTTTAAATCTCATATTTTACTGTTCCCCTGTTCTACTCCATTTTGCCTTCCTCCTGCTCTGTCTTACTTTTGTTTTATATTTTATTTTCTCCCTTTCTTAGCCTGGTTTCTAACCCTTACACTTATTATTTCTCCTCTCTCTGTTCTGTCAAAATCATTTTTCTTTCCTTTAGACATCTCACAATCTTTTTTTCTTTCTTTCTTTTTTCTTTCTTATATTATTATTATTCTCTTTCTACCTTTATTAGTCTTTGCTCCTTTGTCATGGATATTGCTGCAGTCGTTGTTTTTCTCCAGTTTGGTTCCTATTTTTTCACTATTTTTTTCTCTAAACCTCATATTGTACTCTTCCCTTTTCTTGCTCCAGTTTTCCCTATTCCCTTCTTACTTTGTTTACATTACAAACTGTATTTTCCCTTTTCTTTGCCTTGTTTCTAATCCCTACTCTTATTGTTTCTCCTCCCCGTGCACTCTCAAAATCATCTTTCTTTCCATTAGTCACCTCATATTCTTTTTTCCTTTCTATAATATTTGCATTATCTTTCCTACTTTATTAAATGTAGCTCATTTATTGTTGACATCATGGTAGTGCTTGGGGTTGTTTTTGCTGGTGTGATTTTGTTTGCTGGGTTGTTTTGTTTTGTCCTGGCAACTCCTGTACAATAGCACACGAGATGTGGTGGGAGTTGTGACTTTCAGTCAGCCAGTGGAGGGGAGAATCCACCAATGAGTGAGCCAACACCAACCAAAACCCAATTACGAAAAGATAGCCCACCTAGACTGCATAAAGGGCATCCGTAGAGTATCCAGCTCAGGAGCTCAAGGATATTGCACCACTGAGTCTCACAGGATTCCTACCTCAGAAGGCACCCCACAAAGACAGGAAGTCAAGGCAGATCCAGAATATGCAGAAACAAACAAAGAGTCACCTAAAATGGGGAGGCAAAGAAACAACCCCCAATCGAAAGGAAAGGAGGAATGCCCAGAAAGAGTGCTAAATGAAACCGAGGCAAGCAATTTATCACACAGAGTTCAAAGTAGTGGTTATAAGGATGTTAAAGGAACTCAATGAGACTATAAGGAACTCAGTGGGAACTTCATCAGCATGAAAAAGGACATAGAAAATATAAATAAGAACCAGGAGGAATTGAAGAATACAATATCTGAAATGAAGAATACACTAGAAGGAATTAAAAGCAAGCTAAGTGAAGCAGAAGATCAAATCAGAGAGTTGGAAAACAAGGGAGAAAAAACATCCAATCAGAAAACAAAATGAAAGAAGACTAAAAAAGAACAAAGACAGTTTATGGAAGCTGCAGGACAACATGAAATGGAACAATATTCACATCATAGGGATCCCAGAAGGAAAAGAAAAGGAGCAAGCCTGTGGGAAGTGGAAGGCATGCCCCTCCCCCACCCACAGGCTTGTTTGGAAAAATAATGACAGAAAACTTCCCTAACTTGATGAAGCAAAAAGTCATGCAAGTTCAGGAAGCACAGAGGGTCCAAATCAAGATGAACCCAAAGAGGCCCACTCTGAGACACATCATAATAAAAATGACAAATTTTGAAGACAAAGAGAGAATCTTAAAAAAGCAAGGGAGAAACAGCTAGCAACCTACAAGGGAGGTCCGATAAAGCTATCAGCTGACTTCTCAACAGAAACACTACAGGCCAGGAGGGAATGGCACAAAATATGCCAAGTCATGAAAAGTAAAGACCTACAACCATGACTATTCCACCCAGCAAGGCCCTCATGTAAAACTGAAAGCAAGATAAGGAGCTTCCCAGACAAAAAAAATGCTAATAGAGTACAAGCCAACACTGCAAAAGATGCTAAAGGGACTGCTTTAAGAAGATGGAGCAAAAAAAAAAAAAAAAAAAAAAAAAAAAAAAAAAAAAAAAAAAAAAAAAAAAAAAAAAAGAGAAAAAGAGAGAATAACACAGGGATAAAGGGAAAAAATGGCAATGAATAAACCTTATCTATGAAAACCTTAAATATAAATGGATTAAATGCTCCAATCAAAAGACATAGGATAGCTGAATGGATAAGAAAACACAACCCACATGTATCCTGTCTACCAGACCCACCTGAGGACAAAAGATCTACACAGGTTGAAAGTGAAGAGATGGAAAAAATATATATTCCAAGCAATTGGACATGAAAAAAAAATGAGGCAGCAGTACTTATATCAGACAAAATAGACTTCAAAACAAAGTCCATAATGAAAGACAAAGTAAGGTCACTACCTAAAACTTAAGGGTTGTCCAACAAGAGGATATAACCCTTGTAAATGTATATGCACCGAACAAAGGAGCGCCTAAATACATAAGGAAAATCTTGGAGGACTTTAGGAAGATTGACAGTAATACAGTCATTGTAGGGGATTTTAACACCACACTGTCAACAATGGATAAATTATCCAAACAAAAAATCAACAAGGATATTATGGCATTGAATGACACCCTAGATCAAATGAACTTAATTGATGTTTACATGGCACTTCATCCCAAAGAAGCAAAATATACATTCTTCCCAAATGCACACAAAACATTTTCAAAGGTAGACCACATGGTAGGACATAAAACAAGCCTCAACAAACTCAAGAAAACTGAAATCAAATCACGCATCTTCTTGGATCACAATGGCTTGAAACTAGGAACCAACCTCAAGGAAAACAACTCAAAAACAATCAAATTCATGGAGACTGAATAACATGTTATTAAATAATGAATGAGACGACAATGAGATCAAGGATTAAATAAAAAATTATCTGGAAATAAATGAAAATGAACACACTACAACACAAAACCTATGGGACACAGCAAAGGCAGTCCTGAGAGGGAAGTTCGTTAGCAATACAGGCCTATCTGAAGAAAATAGAAAAATCTCAAATAAACAACCTTATCCTACATCTAAAAGAACTAAAAGAACAATAAACAAAGCCCAAAATGAGTAGAAGGAAGGAAATAATCCAGATCAGAGTAGAATTAAATGGCATAGAGACTAAAAAACAATCCAAGGGATCAACGAATCCAGGAGCTGGTTCTTTGAAAAGATAAACAAAATTGACAAACCTTAGAAATAGCCCAAGTGCCCAGCAATGAGTGAGTGGATCAAAAAACGGTGGTATATGTACACAATGGAATACTACACAGCAGAAGAAAGAAGGAGCTCCTCCCATTTGCAATAGAATGGATGGAACTAGTGAATATTAAGTGAAATAAGCCAGTCAGTGAAAAACAAATGCCACATGATTTCACTTATAAGAGGAATCTAATGAACAAAATAAAATAACAAGAAAAATAGAACCAGAGACATAGAAACATGGAACAGACTGACACTGGCCCGAGGAGAGAGGGGAGCAGGATAATGGTGGAAAACAGGGAAAGGGACAGGTCAAAGAACATGTGTGAATGACCCATGGACATGGACAATGGTGTGGGGATTGACTGTGGGAGTGGGGAGTAGGCTGGGTGGAGGAGGGCAAAGGGGGAAAAATTGGGACAATTGTAACAAAATAACAATAAAGTAAAAAAATAAAAATAAAAATGGAAATAAGGGTAAGGGAATGAAAGGAAAGAAAAGAAAGGGAAGAAAGAGAAAACAGGAAATTTGTCTTTTGCCTTTTTAAATTAATTTCTATATGTAGGAAATTATTATCAGTCACATTTGCTTTTAATACTTATTTTCAAAAGTTATGATATATGCTAAGTCCTCAGGAGGAATATGGATACTCTTACAAAAGGCCATCTCCCCTGGGTGAGGGTGGGGGGCACAGTAGGCCAGGGCCTAAGGCTCACACACAGATCTTAATATCTTTTAAAGTCAGAAGGAAAACATTGAATAAAATAATATTGAATGATAATATCATTATGTTATGTTATTGAATAGGAATAATAGTGCTCATCTAATGATTATGTAATAATGAACTCATCCTAGTTTATATTAATCTTTTTAGCTATACAGTCATCAGATATTATTTTTTTAATGAAGGAAATGGCCCAGGAGGGGCTTTGGCACTAAGCTTATACTAAAGGGACAAGAGAAATTGCAGTAACACCTCATATTTGGCCAGCATTGCCAGAAAATGTTCAGATAACTAAGTTTACTTTTTAAAGTTGTAATAGTTATTTTTCAAAAAATTCATTTGAGAGAGAGAAACATGGACTTGTTGTTCCACTTACTTATGTATGCATTGGTTGATTCTTGTACGTGCCCTGATCCAGGATCAAACCCACGACCTTGGCATATCGGGATGAAGCTCCTACCAACTGAGCAATCCGGCCAGAGCCTGCAATAATTATTTTTATTTGAACCATTTTATGAGGAAGAAAATCTAACACGTGGCTACTTTTTAAAATAAAATATCACGTAAATTTTCCTTGAGGGAACAAGGTGGACCTTTATGACACAGCAACATTGCAGTTTCCGCCTGTCTCTTGCAGCCTCTTGGTCTCTCCATTACACCTCTTGCCATTGGTGTGTTTGCCTCTTACAAACTCTCCACTTCTGATTTGTTCCTTAAGGTCTGTTCTTCATGTGAAATAAGATGCCTAAGCTGCCCAAGATCATGAGTGGAGTCAATACACCCTGAATAATGACTTAGGGGATCTTTGAAAGGTCATACTCCTCAGATTCTGTCTAACAATGTCAGTGACTCAGAAAGCTTCTGCTCACACTGTTATTGTAGGTTTCTCACAATCTAATTGAGGAAACAAAGCAAACATGCAAAACAGAGAATCATACAGGATCAACTAAAATCAAACAGTATAACAATAAACACCATTGGAGTTCAGGAAGGGAGTACAGTGATTTATCAGCCTCCAATGGCAGATAAAAAAGGGCACAGACTCTAGGTCTCAGCTCTATCACTCACTTGCGTTGTATGACCTTGAGTAAATTATCTAGCCTCTTGTGCCTCAGCTTCATCACCTGTGAAATGGGGGTGATAATACTATGTACTTCAAACTATTTTTATGAGAACTATATGACCGCATGTTTGTAAGGTTCTTAGATTAGTGTTTTGCATATATAATAAATGCCCCAAGTTTTATTAAACAAATTGTGAAGACAAATGGGCTGAGATTGTCAGCTAACACAAAGCAAAGAGGAAAAGGGAGCCTGGGATAAAAAGGGAGCCACCTAGGCAAGTCAGGATTCGATCCCTGCATCCCATATTGCTGAGCAGGTCTGCATATCCACACTGGCCTGCTCATTGCATCTATTGTTTCTCTGAGTATCAGGGTCAGGCTGGGTCCTTTTCTTGGTCTGCTCTGAGAGGTAAAACTCATCTCTGCCTGAAAGACCACATAACCTTATGTTTCCTCCTCTGATATTCCTTCAACTTGGGTCTCCAGAGGCAAACCAAAAAAGATCTTCATAGACAACTGTCTCTGTCTTTGTACCATGACTGCTGTTGGCATATACATGTTTATACATGTATGTACCTATATATACTGGAGAAAGTTTTGTGACATGGTGTCAATTGTCTGCAAAGTCTGCCTTGGTACCTATGCCAGCAGAACCAGCTCTGTGACTTGAAGGTTGCTTTATGTAGTGCCAGTTCAACGAACCCTGATGA
This sequence comes from Macrotus californicus, assembly GCA_007922815.1. Classification (NCBI taxonomy): domain Eukaryota; kingdom Metazoa; phylum Chordata; class Mammalia; order Chiroptera; family Phyllostomidae; genus Macrotus; species Macrotus californicus. The sequence goes on from VMDR010007870.1 coordinate 24,219, forward strand.
ATTCTGCAAGTGCCCACTGCAGCGTTAGCCCTGCCCCTCACGATAGCAGGTAACCACACAACCTTAGAGTGCATTTCCCTGTACTGTGATTTCTCTTATCAGCACCATGGCCTGGCAAGGGTGAGTAGGCAGACATGCTCTGTGGTGTAACAGATGACCGAGGACACTTCCTGAGTGTGCAAGGTGGTAGGTATTGGTTGGGTGGTGGGCCCCCTGTGGGACTCTGCAAATTCAGCCACAGGCCACTGAATGATGTGACTGGAGTCCACAAGGAGTGTGGTCCACTGTCACTCACCATCTTGCTGTGACCACCTGAAAACATCACATTCACATCCATCTCAAAATTCAATGCCAAGAGCATGTGATAAAGTGTGTTCAGAAGCTCAGCTTCATTGAGGAATATTTCTCTTGGTGTGCAGGTGTGCGGGGTGGGGGACATCTGTAATGCCTGGGTTACACCCTCTCGGCATCTCCTTTTGCTTTGCCTATTGCTGTAGCAGCCAGGTGCCCTCATGTGTAGCTGACATACTATCCTCAGCAGAGTGACACTTGTCTTGCTGACTGCCTGGACCTTTCCACCTGGGATGTCTGAGGGGGATCACCCAACTATTCTGCCATTTACACAGGCCTGGGATGGGAGGGAGTCAACACCTTTAGAACAATCCTTGAACAAGTGAACTCAAGCCAAGGAGTAAATACTCTCTGGCTCCTTCTGTGGATAACCCCAGAGAAATGTGTTCTCATTTTATGTCATCAGAGAAAATAACTATTTTAAAAGAATGTTATGAAAATATATAGTAAAAATGGATATTCCTATTTTTAAGTTATATATTTGAGTTCCATTTCTTGTTTTTAATTGTTATCAGAGTTGACACACAAACTTCTTAAAAGAGAGGACTATTAAAAGAAATGTGTCAAGAATCTTTGAATACTTTAGTTTTGTTTCCAAAAACACGAATGAATCAGAGATGAGAAGACAGTAAAGACAATGAGACAGTGATAGAAAGAATGCTACATAACCAAGGAATAGCTCTGAAAATTCAAAAAGGTCGGGGAGGGGAGACTTGAAGTCTGATTTCCTAATTTAGAACTAGGACTAGAAAAACACAATCATCTGCTGCTTTTGTGGTATAAAATAATACATTCTAAAAATCTGTCCTATTCTAGAATTTCTAATTCCCTTCAGTTAACTCTCTGTTTAAAGGCATTATTAAAAAGAAAACAAAAAGAGAAAGCATACCTCCAAACCCTGGTGCGGGAGAGTAAGGAGATTTCCCCTACCTGAAGGCTCTTTTGGCTGATGTAATAATCAAATAGACATGAGAAGACTAATGAGAAAAAATGATCAAATCTAATTACATACAGAATGGGAACCCTGCATATATGATAGGGTCAGAGATCCCACATATACGAGAGGTTCTGAGATAGAAAGGCAAAATGAGGTACATGTGGCATCCTGAGCAAGGGATGAAGTGAGGTCTGTTGGGGCTTCAGAGGAGAGGACAATCACTGCAGGACGACAAGAAGAGCAGAAGTTAAGTAATTAATGGTTTGCCCCACCATACAGATAGGTCATTAAAAAACGTTATCTCTGCTAATAACTCTTATTATGGGCAAGGCTACTAATTTCAATGCTTTCAGGGAGAGGTAAAGATTTCTCACAAATCCACACAGTCTTGATTGCCTTCAGCTCAAAATAATTCTCGTGCTAAAGTGGCACATTCTGGGAATCCTCTTCTGAGCCCTTACACTGTAAGCCTTTATCCTGTATCTCCTTATCAGGTGGGTTACCACCTACAGGAACTTTAATGCAATGGGATACAAGGCAAGTAAATTTTGATCATTTTGATCATCAGGAGCATGACCCTGGGAGACTATATTCATCAGCTCAGTAGAAAGTCTTAGTTAATAAAAAGGAAGCATGATGCAGTCAGTGATTAATAGAGAGTTCAAGTAGGGAAATTTAGTGTTTGATTAAAAGTGACATTTCAAATAAATGGGGAAAATGAATTATTCAATAAATTGTATAAGGACAAGGAGGTAGCCATCTGGAGAAAAGTAAAATAAATTCACATCATATTCCTTGGACCAAAATAAATTCCAGATAAAAAATATAGTTAAATGTAAACAAAGCACTATAAAGTATACATAAAGAAAAACAGAAAAAATTAAATAAGTGTGGAGCGGGCAAGAGATTTGTATGACTCAGCACACAGAAACTACAAAAAACATAAATATAACTATATAAAAATAAAAATTTTACACAAATGAAAAAACAGAAGTTGAAGACAACTGATAAACAGAAAAATATCTGCAATAATATCTATAATTTCCTTAATATGTAAAGACTTAAACATGACTCTTAAATGCATACAAAGATACCCAACCTCATTTAACTGAAGGAAATACAGAATAAAACTGTAAGGAGACAGTTAGATTGACAGCTATCTCTGAAGAGGCTACAGGACTTCTCAAACCTCACATGCTTACAAACCACCTGGGATGCTATTAACATGCAGATTCTGATTGAGAAGGTCTGGGGTGGGGCCTGAGAACCTGCATTTTTAGCCAGCTCTGTGGTGAGGCCTATGCTGTTGGCCCACTGACAACACTTTGAGTAGCAAATGTTATTGGTGGGCATGTAAATTTATATTGCCTGTCTGGAGGTCAATTTGGTAACACCTCTCAATATAAAAAGTGCACGTACCTGTTGTCAGTAACTCCCTATTGGCAGTTATCCTACAATATGCAAAGCTATGTGCAAACAAGGGCATTTCCTGCAGAATCTGCAGTAGTAGCAAATAATTAGAGTCAATACAAAAATCCTTCCATAGGGGACTATTTAAATATATTATCCATATAACTGAATATCTTGGGAAAAGCACCAAGATATTTCGATTTTATAAAGTTTCAGGCAAGAGAAACCACATACATTTGTGAATGGAATTGCTTTAGAAAGGGCTGAAGACACAAGTGGGTTTTGTCCTCCCTGCCATGTGCTCAGATTTGCTCTGTGAGCAGGTTCTATCTCAGACAGACAATTTCATAGCTTTTCCAAACACACTTGGAAAACATGAACATGAACACAGTAAAGTGCTGTTTGCTTCCAGTGTAACTCTCTTTCTCTGCTCTGTCACTGCAGGCAGATGGTCACAGCTTCTTGCCCTTGGATTTCTCAAACAGGAATCTCCAGATGTCATCTTCTCTTTTCCCTCGAACTCCAGAAAACACACTATAAGCTCTCCAAGGAAACTCCTTGAAGCCCCTCAGGTTTGAGAAGTGGTACAGCAGAAACTCCTATGTTATTTAAGTTAGTATTTCTGGAGTCTCTGCTACTTGCTTCATTGAAATAAATGTAGCTACTATAAATCCTTTTGATGTAGACCTAAGATTAGAGGCCACAGACTGGTAGCCTCATCCATACCTGGGGGCAGAGAGATTTATTTGTTTTGTTTTTAATTTTTCCAGCTTTATTGAGATATAAGCGACATACAACATTGCGTAAGTTGAAGGTGTACACGTGTTGATGTGACACATTTATAAATTGCAAAATCATCACCACCATAGAGTTAGCTACCACCTCCTTCCTGTCACATAGTCACCATTTATTTTTTGTGGTGGGACCATTGAAGATCTACTCTCATTCAAGTCTAGATACAGTGTTATTAGCTAGAATCACCGTGCTGTACATTAGATCCCCAAACTCATTAATCTCATAATGGAAGTTTACACTCTTTAACCAGTATCTCCCCATGTCCCTCATTCTGTAACCGCTGGTAACCACCACACTACTCTTTGTTTCTGCATTCATCTTTTTTAAATTCCACAAGAGATATTTTGTTTGCCTCTCGGAAGATTGGTCAGCATTCCCGAGCTGGGATTTACATAGACGTCCAGATTCCTGAGAATCTGAAGGACCAGACAGCAACAGGGCCTACATCCCCTTCTCTGTAGTGTGTGCCTGGAGCTGGGCAGTGGTCACCCCTTTAGCACGGCCCTCCAGGTGCCAATGTTCCCACTATCCCCTGTTGTCTCAGATCCACTTACTGCTATGCTAGCACTTTAACCTCTTCTACCTTTCCGTTTCTTTCGTTGGTGTACATTTGATTACTTAACCCTTCTCCTGGCCACAGAATTAACCATAGGCTGACCCCAAACAAAACAACAAAGCCTTCAGAGAATCCCGCTCCTTCTTTCTAAACTATTTCCCCCTATTTTAACGCCTCTTCCCTCTCTCCAAATCCAGAAAGTTCACGCTTTCCTATGGCTCCTGATTCTCCCCTTTCCAGAAAGAAAAAAATGTGGTAATCTAACTCATACTACATTATTAGTGATTTGATATATCCTTTGGTGGGGGAGGTGGTCGGAAATAGCCAGGAGAACATTAACATTTCCAAATGGTGAAGTTCCAGCCAATTTGGCACTTGAATGAAGGAGATATTTGGGGCAGGAGACTCTTCTCTAAGACCCTCAACTGCATCTTGGGGACAATTACTCCTCCACTTTATGTCAGCCAGCTAAAATATCTGCCAAAACCATCTGTTTCCTTTTGCTCTTCAGACTAGTGGACTGCCAGGGAATCCCTGCCCTAGCTGGTTCTCCCTAGGAAAAATATTTATTTAATTCATTCCTATTCTGGGATGGTGCGCACTGTGTGTTTTAGCCAACCAGAAGCTTAATCCACACCAATGGTGCAGTGTGGCTGTGAACATACCACACACACACACACACACACACACACGCTCAGCCATGTCATCCATAGACACACAAAGCACAGGAAGCAATTTCTTTGAAATCTTAACCACACCTGGAGATTTCTAAAGATCATTTAGAGAAAAATGCTGACAAGTTAAGAGCATTCTGAGGAAAGAAACTAGGAGAGAGGGAAGGACGGAGGGAGGGAGGGATTAGAACTACGCCAATACAGTAATAAGAGAAGACTAAAGAAAGACTCAATGGCTACCTTCAAAAGTTTGAAAGGCTGCCCCCAGAGGGAACAGGAAGCATTAGCTCTTTGCTGTGCCAAAGAACGAACTAAGACCAATGGCTAGAATTTAAAGGATAAGAGTGGGAGGAGATTTTGGCTTAAGAAATAAATTTAACAGCTACTAGATGGAGATTAGAGGAAAATGACTTTCCCTTTCACTAAAAATATCCAGGGAGAAGCTGTTTGAAATGCTATAGAAAGAACCCTTGCAATAGTCAGTGGCCTGATTTGACTTTGCTGGAACTCTTCACACTAAATTCCACTCTGGTGTGAATTCTGCTTGCATATCATAGAAAACATATCAACAAACATAGGACATCTCTGCCTACTCTATTTGAACTTCAGTGTAATCATTTAGCTCCAACTACATCAATGTTCCTTGTAGACCCAGAATCTAGGACTTGTGCGGTTTTGTCTTTCCGCCTTGGATGTGTACACTTTGTATTCTCGTTGTCAGTAAGCATATGAAATAGATTTTCACTCAGTGAGCTTTTCCTAAGTGCTCTTGCAAAGAAAATGATGTAGCCAATTGTTTATTCCATGAATAGCCTTTTTTTTTTGTCCCCAGAATATGGCCAATATATCTATGACTAACATTCACAGGACAGAAGGATTTTTCTGGCTTAAGCTTTCACTTCTTTTGGCCAATTGGAGAGTTCTTTATAAACATTTATTGATTTGGATTCATAAACCAAATGGAGGTGGAAAAGCTTGCTGTGCTGGTTGCTATGGTAACTAGCATTTTACACATGTACTCGCCAGCCAGCAGTGATGGCTCAGAACAGAAACCCAAAGCCTACCTGTAGCTACAAATTGCATGTTAACTCTTTTTACATTTTTAATTGAGAATCTGTGATTTCCCCCACCAATTCTTTGTGAAAGCATATTGTATTAAGGCAGAACTTTTTTTTTTTCCACTTATTCCTGTATTTCTCTTGAGGCATTTTCCAGACAGAGGTGATTTCTAATCAATTTTGATTGTCAAGTATTAAAGAGATTCTACCTCAGGTTCAGCCCTCTGCCATGTGTTGAGGGTGATATGAAAGAAATTTGGGTTCTATTCTTTTCTTCAAGGAACTTATATCTGGAGTCAAGGAGCCCAGACAGGCAACACAAGAAGAAAAATGTGGTTAAATGCCAAACTGTGCGACACAGAGGATTACAGAAGCAAAGCATGCTGGGTAGAGCACACGCTGCAGAATGAGACACAATTGGTTTGAACTGTGTGGCCTTGAACAAATTATTTTTCTATGACTCACTGTAATGAGAACTGTATCAGTCCATAGGTTTATTTTCAGGATTAAATACGAAAATTATATAAAGTGTCTAGAATATTGTCAGACTCATAGCAAGCACTCAGTTAATGGGAATTATTACTGTTGCATTGAGATAATAAGTTATGTTTTGTTTTTGCCAGGAGAAGACCCAGGTTTAATGGGAATTGAAACTTAAACAATTTTTAGGCCCTGTTTTAAGAACATAATAAAAACTCATGAATGTAAAATCAGGGATAAGGAAGCACTATAAACTTAAAACTTAAAAGGCACACAAAAATTTAAAAATAGAACATATTTTTATTGATTTTAGAGAGAGGAAGAGAGGAAGAAACATTGATTTGTTGTTCCACTTATTCATGCCTTCACTGGTTGATTCTTTTTTAAAAAAAGATTTCATTATTTATTTTAGACAGAGGGGGAGGGAGGGAGAAAGAAAGGGAGAGAAACATCAATGCGTAGTTGCCTCTCATGTGCCTCTCACTGGGGTCCTGACCTGGCCCGCAACCTAGGCATATGCCCTGGCTGGGAATCAAACCAGCGACACATTGGTTCGCAGGCTGGTTCTCAATCTACTGAGCCACACCAGCCCAAGCTCATATGTTGATTCTTGTATGTGCCCTGATCAGGGATAAATTGAACCCACAACCTTGGAATATCAGGACAATACTAAATGAGCTACCCAGCCAAGGCCTAAAAATATTGTGTAACATTAATAATTGCTTTATACACATCTTTAATATTTCTTACTACACTTTCTGACTGTATACTATTTGATTGCCTCTTTATCCAGCATGAATTTTGTAACATTTTCTATAGAACAAATACAAAGATAACTCAGTCATTCTTCTAGCAGCATTAATTGAAATTTGCTTTTTATTTTTGATAATTAAGATGCATAAAACATGACTTTACATATAGATGCACTTTCTGTTTATAGCACTACAAAAAACACAGGGATTCTGATAAACTCTATTTCATGTGATTACCATAAAACAAGAAGAAAATATATAGTGCATGTAATTTTATCACTGTGTCACAGAGTATTGTCCAGACAGGACTTCTGTTTTGAGTAGACATCCATAAACACCAAATACTTGGCTTACATTTTTCTACATTTGGTGTTTGGAAGAATTTTCCACACACTGCCTTCTGCCTTTGTGCATTTCAAACTTTGTTTCTCTTCCACCATCCATGTATTTCTGGTGCCAGCTACCTAAGTAGACATGTATATCCCCAATGACCCCTGGCTCTGCCCATAGAGTTAGCAGAGTAGCCAATAGGCAGATTCCTAGGAACCATTCCTCTACCGGAATGGCCAGAAATAACCTAATGATATATGGAAGTGACTGCCTACCACATAAATATATTCTACTAAACATAAACTAAGTGTTTCTCCAACTTAACTTTCACCAACATGTCCATGGTCATCCATCATCACCCAGCACTAGGGAAAAGAGAGAGTTGTCTTGTCAACTGTGGTTAGACTACCTTGTTTTTGCCAACTTTGCAATGACCATGTGAATGCATAGCTAGGACCCTCCTAGGGTCTTAGAAAGGGCCAGTACATGTGAAGGGCTCTGAAGCTAAATTTTATTACCTTCATGGAAATCTTTTCAGTTCTTTCTGCTTCAGGCTAAAGGTACTTCATTCCAAATGTGAAAAAGAACATGAGCAAGGGCTCTGAGGAGGTGGAGAGGATTGATGGGATTCTTGGGCAACTAGAAGGATATCAGCAGAGTCTTTATCAATAGGCTTATAAGATCCATTTCTGGAAGACCTTCCAGGGCAGGCAGAAGAAGAGCAAGGAGTGAAAAGCTTTTGGCATGAGAGAGACAAAATGAAAGCATTTTAAAATATTAGTTTGAATGAATACCTACTGAGCCTTAGTTATCTGTGAAAGCCCAAAGAAAAACATGTAGCTCTCATTAGGAGACAGAACTCCGTATAGCCAAACCAGCCCAAATAGTAGACTAGGGAAGTTGTACCTCCTGAAAATATGTTGCTTAAGGCCATCTATGGATCTAAACTTCAGATCATTCTGTTGAAATGCTCTTGTGATATCCCACTGGAGAATAATCTTCTAAGCTCAAGCTCAGGAGAGTACAGAAAAACTTGCTAGCAGGCCTCCCGGGATGCTTACTCCAACTGGGGTTTCAAGTGAAAAAACTGCCTTTTCCTCTAAAGTCAAGATGTGAATGACAGATGCCAGAGAGATATTCTCCTCCTACGACCAGCCCAACACTCACTGAGTCTCCCTGCTGTGATGAAGAGTATCCCCACTTGTCTGGTGGACCACTGCATTGTCCCCTGAAAGCTATTGAACAATGATGACCAGAGGAGAAACAGGGATAGCCATGAAGCATACAGTTATATGGGTGAGAAATGAAATGGGCCCATAAAAAAAATGAAAGAATTAACCAGAATATCTGGCTGAAAAGGCCTTGTGATGAGGGAGGGAAAAAAGGACCTAGAATCATATTGCTTTGAATATTAAAAGAGATAAGGCCACAATTTGTACCTTAAGTCAGTGAAGTAGAACATATGTATATTACATGTTAGGCCAATATGCCTGGATTTTAAATTGCCTACATATTTTTCAGTGATTATTGGATGTCTCTGTATGCATATCTGTAAGTATTAGCTTCAGTGAGAGAGAAAACAAGTCTCAAGATAGGCACAGTTCCTACTCCCATGAAGCTCACATTCTAGTCTGAAGGAGAACAAAATTAAAAAGATTAAAAAACAATAATTTCAGATGTTAAGTTGCTATAAAAGTAGTATAGAAGGGGTAGTAAGTTAGAGTTTGTAGCATGGAGGGATGGGACACAGCTGTGTTACCTTGGATAACCAGGAAAGGCCTCTATGAGGACAAAACAAATGAGATGCAAGATGAGAAGTTAGCCATCCAAACACCTGGGGCAAAACATGTCTGAAGAGAAAGCTCCAAGGACAAGATCCCTGAGGCTGGAGGAGCAGAATGCTGAACAGAGTGACTGAGTAGAGTGGGCAAGGGGAGTGTGGTTACATCATGAGGGCACAGAGATGGATAGGCAGGGGCCATCAAATCATTTACAACCTGGTAGTCATGGTAAGCCACTTGGATTTTAGTCTAAAAGCAATAGCAAGCCGGTGAAGGGTTCTGAGCAGAGGAGTAACATGATCTGATTAATGTTTTTAAAAGATGATTCTGGCCAGCAGGTGGGGAATGGACCCTAACGATCAAGAGTGAAAGAAGGACAACAGTTAGAATGAGGGCTCCTGAAGCCATCAAATTAAATTGTGATAGTGACTTGTCCTAAGGTAATGTGGTGGAGTCCTTGCATCAATGGTTCAAATTAGTAGACTTCTGGAATCCAAACCCTTTGGTTTCCAATTTATAATCCCCTTCCATTCTGACTCTGGGCTTTCAGCAATGAGATGCAAGCAGAGGCTTGCCTAGAGCTTACTCTCCTGCACTATCAGTCCTGCTTGTTCCTGGGGCTCTGCCATAGCATGAGAATAGACCCAGGTTAACCACCTACTGGAGAGAGAGACACCACACAAAGCAGAGCTGTGCCACCTCTGCTGAGGCCATCCAAGACAGCTGGTCCTAACTCTTAGTGTAGATGCAAAAGCAAGCCCAGCTGAGCTCAGTGAAGCCCAGTCCAGATCAGCAGAAATATCCAGAAAAACTAAGCACAGGGTAAGAAATAAGAACTGGTTATTGCTTAAAGCCACTACATTTTTAGAGTGCTTGTTTTTTGGTGTTAAACAACCAATGAACATACTAAAAAAAAAGTATGGAAAGAAGTGTGGATTTGGAATATATTTTGGAATTAGGGAAGGCAGAATTGCTCACAATTAGAATAGTTGTCCACTCTCAAATACATGTAATTGGACATCAGAATGGTTTAAATCTAGCAAAATAAAAAAGATCATATATTCTATGATTATAATAAATGGCACATTTTTGGTCATAGTGTTTTCATCAATTTTGAAAGTCCAGATGAAAGTGGAATCAAGAACTCCATCTAATTCTGTGATGTTGCCAGGGTGGCAGTGTGGAGACTTGAGGAAGCTAACACTGTCGTCCTAGAGCAAATCTTTGAGGACTTGATAGGGCAGGAACCCAAAAAAGCAGAGAGAAGGGCATGGCTTTTCTGAAAGGGAGCACATCCTGGTGATAGAGGTGCTATTAAAAATTTAATTTCTAGAAATTTGACCAGGGTTCCTAAGAAGAGGCTTGGATCCAGTATTGGCCCCAAATAACAGTTATTCGAGAAAATTTTTTTTAATGAACAAAAAAATTTAGAAATTGAGATTTAATAACATTTGTTGTCTGGGAAAATTATGTTTTTGTATTCACCTTGATCCAAGCTTTCTAGACAGGTATGTGCAGGCAAAGGACCCTGATAGGTGGAGGCTAAGATTAAGAGTAAGGAATTCCCCAACTCTAGTACCAGTTTTTCTGAGGAAGTAACCAGCTTTTCCTGTGTCTTAACATCAAGTTCCCCAGGAAACAGACTCAGAAATAGACATTTGCTAGCAGGAAGTTAGACATTTACTGGGGCATGCTCTCAAAAACAATACCTGTTGTAGAAGAGAAGAAAGCCAGATTGGGCAGAAATTTCTTTCACTGGAGAAATTAAACCTACAGAAAAGTTGCAACAAAGGCTTCAGTCAACCTCGTGGGAAGGTTTGAAACTTGGATAGTTCTTCAAAGGTATCCCTCCCTTAGGCAAGGGGGCGGGCCCTTTACTGACTCCAGACCAACAAGTCAGCGAACGCTGGCTGCCTCTGGAGAAGAGAAGGAACTGCAAGTGAGGCAGCTCCTTTCTGCTGAGAGCAATCACTGGGGAAGAAGTCAGGGGTAACCCTCACAGGTAACAGCCCAGCGGCTGGGGAACAAATGCCTGGGTCCTGAGCGGGGGAATCTGCATGGTAACAATAGGGTCCACTACAATGTGTCAAGCAGGGATGTTGATACCTTCCTCCCACATCACTGAGAGGGAGGATATGGACATCAATCCAGGTGTGACCATGGACAGTGCCTTTCCATGACCATGACGAGGTGAGTGCCAGGCCACAATGTGTTGAGAAAATGGGAGATGAGGAGGCAAAGGCAGAAAATATACACTTTGTTAAGCAAGGTAGTGAAGTGCTGATAGTTACCACAAAAGAAAGAAGAGATGCAGAGATTATTATTTTTTAAAATAGTGGTCAGGATTTGAGCATATTAGTAGAATAAGGGAAGAATTAAATAAAAATGTCGAAAACACAAGAGAAACAATAATTGATTTTAAAAAGTACTGAAAAAGAGAGACACTATAGAATTGAGAGCTGGTATAAAGATGAGTGTTGGCGAGGACAGGAAAACCACTTCCGGGGGAGGAGGGGGGAGAAAAGATGGCCGCAGAGAGAGTTGGAGGGAGAAAACTTGAAGGAATTCATGACCTTTGTAATCTTGGTGAAGCAGTAGTCTAGTCTTCTGCTGAGAATGATAGGCTCAGGGTTTGAGGTAAGGAATGATGCTCTGAAATTACTGCCTTTGGGAATGGGTAAAAATGGGTAAATTTGAGAAAACAAGTAATGATGTGGAGCCAGTCCTGATCTAGTTACTGGTTTAGGCTTCACTTTTGGTTTGGATTTTTCCACAATAATATTTTTCACCTCAGAGACAGGAAAGGAAGAAATGAATGGTTGTACTCATCCTAGATAAGGGATTGACTGGATTGGGAAAACGATGGGTGGTGATAAGAATTTACTTGAAATAATTGATCTTGAAGCCTGGTATAGCTGAGGGGAGAAAAGACAGGCAGAAGTGCAGCTGGTCAATGTTGAAGACTGGAAGGACCAGGACAAGAAGGCTGCTGAAGTGAGATGAATTCTACCTTGGGCCTTGGCAACAAGCTATGATCTTAGGGTTCAAATCTTTCTGGTCTCGCCTGCCCTCCTGCCTAAGAAGACATGAATCAACCTGACATATCAGGCCTTGAGTCTGACAGTTTCTTCTCTAATGCCCTTTGACTCTCAGGCGTCATTGATTCTTTGACTTCTCCTTAATGTTGGGCCCCCATATTCTCTGTTGTTGGTACCATGAGAAGATTACTTATCGTACCTTTGTAGATTCTAGTGGGAAAGCACGACTTCTTGGTAAAATGCTGCTGGGGAAACTACCTTTTTCTTTGTGGTATTCTCTTATGCTCAAATCCTTTCTTAACATCAAACCCTTTAGTTACAAGGAGAAAATGTTCGATGGCAGGACTGATTTTATACCAAGACAAAAGTTGTTTGTGTCCATATAAATGCTTTTCTTATGGTATGTTCCCATATACAACAAAGAGCATGCACTTAAGAAAATTTGGAGACTATAACAAGACCTATGTTTCAGACTGTATATGTGCATATATGTAAAAGCCAATGAAGAACTCATTTGATATTGTGAAATACTTCTGTTTTTTGAGACATATGTGATCTTTGTCTAAATGGCATTACACAAGGGGACATGAGAACTGCTGTAGGTTTGGGGGGACAGAAGTGGAAACCAGAAATGGGTGAGACCACTGACGTCATTCTGCACTTCAAGCTCCTTGGCAGAGAAGTTCTGCGCAATGCCTGTGCTTGATTATGTGCTTCCCAGGTCAACTATAACAGATGCAAGAAATTAGCCTGCTACAAGCTCCTCAGGAGTTTCTCCTTTTCAGAGTTTATTAAGACCTTTGGCCCTGTTTCACTTTGATTTAATTTGTCACTGCCTCCTGGATATATCGCCTCATGAAATTCCTGATTGTATTTCCTGCTTGTCATGAAATGGATTTCAAAATATCGTCCAGAAGAAGGAGAGGGAGAATACTTCCTCGTAAGGAAGCTTTGGACTAAATACCCTCTTGCCCCCAATCAGCTCACTATTGACCTAAACCACAGACCATCACAGATCCCTCCCCATTTTCCTGAAGGACCACGAAAAAGAGCATCCCAGGCCTCAGAGAGGGTAGATAGCTCAACAGGAGATGGCCATAAATAAGTAATTTACTCCCAGGTCCAATTTCTTTTGTTTAGTTTAAGTGTCCAAACGCCACCTTGTTGTTTTATTAATGCAGGTGTCTCATTTCCATTCTCAGTTTCAAAGCTGATGGAATCAGAAAAAAACAAAAACAAAAAACCTTGCATCTGTTACTAGGCCAAAGTCCATCAGTCCCCTCATGAAAAGTATGTCACTTTGGTATATTAAAGAAAAAAGTTCCATTGGCATTGTCTTTAGTTTGATTGTTCAGGGTTCATATTTTCCTATCCTATCCATTGTTTGCTGCTTTTGTGTTGTCTGACGAGAAACCGTGCCTGGTTGTATATAAAGTGGACTCTACCAATCTGGATGATCAGCTTCTAAGGGAAAATTGGCTCTCATTCTCTAGGTGGATCATTAAATGAGCACCAGACATGCTTGAGTGACAGTAGAGGAGCTCAAGGAGACTGTCTACTCATAGGCAAATACCAAGGCTTCACTTAGCTAAGGACCTGAAACAAATTCCTGGAGTCTCTGAACTAGATGGAAATGTAGAGATGGTCTAGTCCAATCTCCTTCTACAGTCAAGGAAACTAAGGTCTAAGAAGTTCAAATAATTTCTCCAAACTAGCTTGAACTTGGGGCAAAGGCAAGGATAAATCCAGTCCTTCTGACCCCCAAGCCAACATTCTATAACTCGAGGTTCTTAAGAATTACCTAATCCCAGGGAATACAATGTCATGTGCCAGAAAATACTCAAAGACATAGCATGCCTATGCCACTTCTTCCTAAATTTTGTCTATTACCTTAAGATAAGTAAGTTAAAACACATTTTTTTTTTTTTTTGAAAACATGTATTTATTATACAAGAGAAACTGAAATCCAGAAGAATTTTTAAAGGGAACATAGTTTTCACAGGAATCTATGCTTAGGGCAGCAGTTCAGACTGTCACAGCCAATGTGTTGCCACTGCTCAGGGCACCTCCTGGACTGGTTTGAAAAGCACTGCTTTACCTCACACTGTCTCTAAGGACCAGGAAATTCCTCCAAGAACTGCTTTGTTCTGGTCTCTCCCTACACTGGCAAATAAAAGTGACTCAAGCCCATATATACTGAAATCTGCTTTGTTTCCTTCTTGAATAAAGCAGGAAACATGATCTCAAGGTCTTAAATCATTGAAATTTGAATCACTTTTCTGCCTTGTCTGCCATATTCTTTCTGGACTATAGGTCAACTGGTAAT
>VMDR010007871.1:0-38704 GCA_007922815.1 Macrotus californicus
TTCCTTTATGCATGTCCGTCTCTATGTCCAAATTTGCCCTTTTTATAAGGACACAGTCTTATTGGATTAGTGCCCACCCTGATGACCTCATCTTAACTCGATCATCTGCAAAGACTCTATTTTCAAATAATGTCGCATTCATAGCTTCTGGGGGTTAACACTTTAGTGTCTTTTTAGGGGGATACAATTCAATCGCTAGCACTAACTTTGTAAAAAAGAAGGGGGAATGCATGTGCACCTAAAAGTAAACTGAAATATCTACCAGAAGCTGGAATGAATATTCGGTAGGTGACTACAGCTGCCCACCTAGCCTGATCTTGGTCTAATTGCAGACTGTCCTACAGGCTCCTTCCATAGAGATCACAGGCAGGAATAGCAACCAGGGAGGAAAATAGAGTTTCAGAAGCTTCTTCAAGTAGTACCAATAATACATACATGTAAGTGAACAGGCATAGATGGATTTATCTGCCTGTCTATAGAGCCAGCAATACTCAAGCACATAAATCAAGATTTTTCACCCTTGGAGAGAAGCCAAAATGAGTCTCCTACATAAATATCATTTGAAAATCTTCCCCTGGACTGTTTTCACTCATTCATTTATCAACTAGAGCCACCTGCTTCTATAAATCCAGCCTTTACTTTGCCTGCTGGGTGAAAATGGAAATCTCATTGACTTACCCAGTCCTCAGGCTCTTAGGAATAAATGGTGAACCATACCTCTAGGCCAGAGCCCGCAGCCTGGAGAAAGGTCAGTTATTTTTAACCCTTGCCTTCTTTGCTCCTTTCAGATGTGACTCTCCCATGCTTCTCCCCGACACACACTCTCTGTGAGGAGGTGCAGAATCTCTGCAACAATGAGAAAATTCCTGCCCCGATGACTTAGGACAGACTGGAGCCAAACCATTTCCTTCGGGCCTGGCGCACATTGTTTCCCTCCAGTGACTTCTGCGATCCAGAAACAGCTGCAAATACCAGTAAAACCACGTTAGGACCCAATCCCTGAAGCCATCCCTCCCCTTTTGTTTTTCTCTCTGGAGGGAGGCAGAGAGAAATCCTTGAAAAGCTGCCATGGTGCGTTATTTCCAAGCATCTGTTGATGGAGGTGTGAGCCAGGCTGCCCCCCTTTTTTAAAGTGGTTTTTTTTTTTTAGAGAAGGAGGAAGGGTGGGGGGCGGAGAGAGAGAAACATCAATTTGTTGTTTCACTTATTTATACATTTATTGGTTGATTCTTTTTTTAAAAATGTAATCTTTATTGTATTTTTCCCCCATTACCATTTAGTCCTCTTAGACCCCTCTCTCCGCAGCAATTACCATGCTGTTGTCTGATTCTTGTAGGTGCCCTGACCAGGGATCAAACCTGCAACCTTGGTGTATTGGGACAGCGCTCTAACCAACTGAGCACCTGGCCAAGGCCCCAAGCAGTTCCTTTTCACTAGAGGAAAGGAGAGAGCAATAATGGAAAAAAAAGGAAGACACAAAAAATGATGGAGAGAAATCTGAGTGAGTGAAATAAAATTCCACAGTGGGGAAAAAATTGAGCCAAAACATTGCTTATGCAAAGCATTTGGAATGTGCTCTTCAGAAGGCTTAAGCCCACCTTGCTTTTCACTTTGGGTAGGCCAGGAAACCAGTCTGTTTTAATATTTAATTTGGATTGTTTTTACTTGAAGCTAACCTAATAAGTGGACATCAGGATATATAAAAATGATACTGTGAACTGAAAGTGCTTAAAGAAGATGTTATTTTATAAAAGAATTTACAGTCACACACTTACAATGAGCAACCTCTACAGTACACTTACATGAGGTGCCGATGTATAGAGTTATCTTTCGTTTGCCTTTTTCCATTCACTCTCTCCCCTTTTCACTCCTTGCTGTGCCTAGACCAACGATCTTTATGGATGAAATCAGTGCTTGGCCTCTAGCTTCTCGTGGGGTTAGCTACTGGGCAGCATCACCAGGAGGAGATTGAGGAGAAGCAAGAGTGAGGTTGAGATATTTGTTGCTGTGGTTCCCACCCTGATGGGTGACCACGCCTTGGCTGCTTCTCTCTATTGAAGGTCACAGCTCCTAGGAGAGGGGAGTATCCCTTCCTCTTTAAGCAGCTGTGCTCTGCTTCCCCTTGCCCCACACGCATGGGGGCTGGATAAGAGAGTCCCACTGTTGCTCACCCCAGGGTACTGCATTTTCCTTTCTAATTCCCTAAACCGCACCCATACCTTTATAAGTAAATTAATCCCTTAAACTCTCCTTAATTGTACAGTTTGAGTGTGCTCTCTGTTTCCAGGAGGTGCCCCAACTATTACAAGGTATAATTTTTCTCTTCACTAGACTGTGTCTTGAAGGTGCAGACTTATAGGATGCCTTGTAAATCCTACAAAACTTCTAGCATGGTCCTGTGCACACAGTAAATTTGGTCATTAATGCTGTGGATCATCTCAAGAAAGCCTTTCACTTACTTTGATCCCTCTTTCCAAGGTCAATATAACAGGATGCAGAGTAAGGGTCCCTTGAAAATAGGAGAAAATCCCCCAACCAAAGGTTGGGGGTGAGGGGGAAGTGGATGATGTGTCATTTAAGATACTTTGCATAACAATGGCAAATTAATAGCTGTGCCTTTCTTGAACTGGAGAGGGCTGCCACCAGGGTAGAAGGTGTGTGTGCCTTTATGAGCATATAGTGACTTGTGACACATCCAGGAGAGGTGGATGCCCACC
Organism: Macrotus californicus; assembly: GCA_007922815.1. Classification (NCBI taxonomy): domain Eukaryota; kingdom Metazoa; phylum Chordata; class Mammalia; order Chiroptera; family Phyllostomidae; genus Macrotus; species Macrotus californicus. The sequence goes on from VMDR010007871.1 coordinate 2,718, forward strand.
CCAGATGTCTGTGCGTCATGGGGAACTCTGGTCCTGACTAAAGATGGTAGCCGAAAGATGGTAAAAGATATGAGGGAACTGGCAAAAGTGATACATCACAGGAGGGGCCAGATATGAGGCCACATAGGAAATTCTGGGCTGAGCATTTAAAATAAGGGTGGGCTGAGAGAGAAGGATGAAATCACGTGGGCTGAGAGGGAGGAAGCAGCCAAGCCATCTGAAAGGGTGTAGGACAGGGTCCAGTCAGCCACAACATCTGGTGTGTAAGGGGATGCCACGCAGTTTGGAATAAGAGCATGCCAGGAGGTCTGGAGTAAGAAAGAGGAGGCCACTGGGAAGCCAGCCTGGAGAAGACAGTAGCACAGCTGATGGAGCTGTGTGGGGGCCTGCCTAGCCACGTGGGTTCACAAAAAATGCTTGGGGCCGAACTGTGACTGGGAATGATGATCTGCAGACTTCTGCTTTTCTGAAAGATGGTACCTCTCACAGGCATATTCTGAAACTGCCCTGGTTTGGCAAAGGGAAGTGGGACTATGTGTTTTTGGGTATTTCAAAGGGGGTGGGACTTAATGGCAAAAATCCACCATTATTCTAAATCTGTATAACCTTTAAGTAAACAACCCCTTTCCTTTTTCACCAGACTCTCGCACTGGGAGTCAAGCTTCTTGATGGCTTGAACCACACCAGCTATTCCAGAACAGCATGGGCAGGGTTCTGTAACAGTCACACTAGCAGACCCATTTAGTGAATCATACATGATTCTACCTGTTCGCACAAAGCTTGCCTATCATTGCCCAATACCTGCATTTAATGGGATCTTGCTGCTTATGGTAAGCAGTGTGGTGTAATGGAAACAGTAGGGGTCTGGGGGCCATACTCACCAAGGTCCAACACCCAGCACTGCTACTTACTAGTTAGGTAACATGGGAGACGCTACTTAAAGTCTCAAGAACCACAATCCTCATCTACAAACGTGAGATGCAGAATCACCACATCTCTGCCTCCCCCCCTTGCTTCTTCCCCATCTTCACCGTGACCATGCAGGTTTCTTTGCCCCCAGTTTGAACATGATATCCAATGGTAGGGCAAAGCTGGGCTCCTAAGGAAGAGGGGATAGAAAAGAAAGGAAGGAAAAATGATAGAAGGTTTAGACAGACTGGCAACATAGATCAGGCTTATGATCAATATTAAATATGTTTGGGGGAGATGTGGAAGAGACCGTGATACCTAAAGAGGCTAAGGAAACATGTACGAAGAGTTGTAAGCCATGAATAAGAAGGAATGTCCCCGTGCTGCTAGTCTGCGGTGACGGTGCGGTACCAGTAGTCCTGTCACGGGCAGCAGCTTGTAGCAAAGAATTTATTCAGTGTAGAAAATAGGACACTAAGTAGAGAACATGTTCAAAAGAGAAACGTAAGAAGTGACCATGATTCCTTCCACCTCTTAAATGGGTTGGTTTGTAACTCGTAAGTTCCCCCAAAATGGAATTTTTCATTTTCCAACCCTACCCATGAAGTGAACACCATAATGCAGACCTCTTCAAACAAGTTGATTTCCTTTTGCTACTTTTTTTGATAGACAGTACCACCGTGACCTTTGTGGGGTGTGGGAAGAGGTTCCCAAGCACCGCTGCAAGGTTGACTTGGTGTGGACTGAAAGACAGACAGCCCAAGAGAAAAGGAGAGAAATATTTGTATCTGGCCCTGGGCTCAGGGTGTCTCCATCACTGGTCACAGCTAAGCATGCTCTTTTAGGCAGTGGGCTGAGCCTGGGGGCGTGCCTGGCTGTTGTGAAGAATCACAGCAGGGTCCCAGCAATTACCAAACCTTCTTCAAAGGGTCGCTATGAGGCAGGTCAAGGATATGATGTGCTTAGTGCACAGTGGGCACTCCACACACGCTCTTTATTGTTGTTTGTAGAGATTTAGAGCCTGTATACAATTTAGATACAAGCCTTTTTTTTTTTTAATTTGGAAAATCATTATGGTTGACATTCTCCTAGTTGGTCATGCCAACTATTGCAGTGCCTCCAAAGGGTAACGTTTTCCCTCCTTCACTCCAGGCTCCGTGGTGAACAGTAAAGAGCACCCGACAGAGCTGAGGATCAAAGGGCACAGTGCAGTCACAGACATGCATATTTCAGTGGCTCAAAGTCAAGTACACGCTCAACAAAAGGAAATAATACGGATGAATATACACATATATGTGTAATTTCCCCCCCGGACAATATGGCCCTTCAATTCACGCCAACTTCTTCATCTGGTGCTGCACCAAGGAAACAGCCACGGCCATCTGTTCCAACTCTGGGGAAAAACTGGTTGTGCTGAACTTACTGGGGGATGGCGCAGAACGCATGGAACCATGTAATCTGCACTGCACGAGCGATTTAGGAGAGTCTTAGGGAGATGAGCTGTCTCCGTATGATTCCTGCGCTTCGTGTTGACTTCAGAACCCCAACTCCAAGCACGGCCGCATCGCCACCGCCACTCAGTACTGCGTGTCGTTTCAAGGGGCCAGTCCCCAAGCACATAGGAAGAGCGACCCCTAGCGATACCCAGCCTGACTCTGAGGTCAATCTGGAAATGGTTTACGTAGCCTCATAGCTGCGAAGACATCTGTATTACCGTATTGCCTCCAAAAACTCCCTTCTGCCAATACTGTCGTTATTTATTTTATTTTGTTTTTAAATTACAGTTGGCTTTCAATATTGTTTGGTGTTTGTTTCAGGTATACAGCACAGTGGTTAGACAATCATATACTTTACAAAGGGGCCCTCCGAGCCCCCATTCCAAGTACCCACCCAACGCTACACATAGTTATTACAATATTATTGCCTATATTCCCTAAGCTGTACTTTACATCCTGGTGACTATTTGGTAACTTCCAATTTGTACTTCTTAATCCCTTCACCTTTTTCACCTAGCCCCCCCAACCCAATACTGGCATTATTGATATTTTCAGTTATTTGAAAAATCAGTTATTTGAAAAATACTTACTGAGTATCTACTACCTGCTAGGAAATTACTTGATTGGCTATAGCTTAAGCATTTGTTTTATTTGGGAAAGCCTAGCTGGCTATTTGTGACCAGTTGTTCTTAAGTTTCATTGTCTCGGACTGGAGTGCACTGTCTCTGGCTTAGGTTTTGGTTTGATTACATGGGCTAGCAAGGTGTTAGAGCCACCTCTTGTTTAATTAGTCTAACATCTGGGACATCGAGGAAACACTCTCCTGTAATCGGGGACCAGGCCGGAGGATACCAGAGACTCTCCTTATAAGGCGGTTCTGGAGGGAGGGACAGGAATCCAGAGCCTAGGAGTGTCAAACCTAGTGTCAGGTGTCTCATTGCTCAGGCTCAGCCAACACACATATGAGCACTGAGATGAGGAAAACCCTGGAGGGAACCATGTGAACCAACAAGAAGTAGGTGAGTGCTATATGTGTCCCGGGGCCAGACAGGTGAGCACCTGAGCACAGAAGACAGGACACAGAGGTCATGCACATCTGGGAAGGACAGGAGAAAAGCAATTCAGGAGCTGACTGGAGAGTAGCATCAAAGGCCCAAATACAGAGATCAGGCAGAAAGTCAAGAGTCTAGGCCAGGAGTCAGGACCACAGCTATGTGGTAGAGACAAAGTAAAGAGAGCACAGGCCTCAGAGTCAAGCAGACCCAGGTTTGAATCCAAGGGAGACTATTTATCTGCTGTGTAAACTTGGGCAAGCCACTTAACCTCTCTGAGCCTCTGTTTCCTTGACTAGAAAGGAACATAACAATGTCTCCCTCAAAGAGTAGTTATCAGGTGCATCAATAATTCACGGAAAGTACTTGGCACTCTCGGAGCACTCAGCAAATGAGAGCTCTCTTTATTAACGTCATACTCATTATTTATATCAAACCACAGAAATTTCTTCGGCTCAGCTGAGAAGATAAAGCAAGAGAGAGGAGCGTTTGCCACGAACAGAGAAACCAGGAGGGGAAGCTGGGCCTCCCCGGAACTGATCACAAATGACTTCTCTCACTTACGTTTGGCCATTTGTAATTGTCAGTATGCTCATTTGTCCTTATTCCTGGGGCCGCTATCACCATTGTCATCATTGCCATTATTCCCTCCAACAAAAATAGAACCTTAGATTTTTGTTAAACCAGCCACACTGCCTATGCTCTGCCTCTGGCATACCCATTTATCTTTTCTGTGGCGGGAGCTGTCATCCACATCCAGGGGCACCACCTGCTGGGGGTTTCCCACACTGTCTCTATGGTTTCTGGCCAGATCTAATTAGCTAAGTGAGGTGGAGGTTAATAGGTTAATGCTGGCAGGAGAGATGGGGCCTGTGGGGCGGTGGGGGTCCCGGGGGAGGGGAAGGGAGACACAGGTGGTTACAAGACATTGTGCTCATGATGGGAGAGTGTGACCAATCCAGCCTGGTGTCAGGGGGCACTTACTGGGGTAGAAAATCAAGGTCATGACCTTCTGTAGCCTCCAAGGACTCTGTGACAATATATTTCATCAAACAATGACATTGACTGCAGTGATCCTTCATGTTTCCAGCTGATGAGGTTTGCCCCCTTTACATCTGAATCACCCAGCTCTTAGTGCCCCATCCAATAACAACCAGCTCTCATTAATCCCGTACTGCATGCCAGACGCTGGGCTAAAGCATTTTACATCCTATCCCAGTTAAGCTTCACCACAACCCTATGAGGTTGGTACTATTGTTTGCTCCATTTTATAGATTAATAACCATCAGAGAGGTTAAGCAACTTGTCCAACACCACACAGGCAGGAACACTGTTGAACCAGGTTGGGAATCCAGATTTTGCTGATTCTAGATCTCCAGCTCTGAATTAGAATGCTAACCAGTGCTTCTTACACCTTCATGTGCATATGAGTCACTGGCAGATCTGTTAAAGTGAAGATTTTGATTGCGAAGATCTGGATGAGGGCTGAGATGCTGCATTTCTAACCAGCTCCCAGGCTATTTGTCTACCATTGGTGCATACTTTCAGCAGCAAGGAGCCTGCCTGATAGATTTGGTTTACAATAGTTGGTAGTTTTCTCTTCAGAGGAGGTTGGATTTTCATCTTGGATAAGAAGCTTTTAAACCACCTATGTAGTATGTATTCTTTTTCTACATTGAGTAACAAATTACTACAAAGTTAGCATCTGAAAACAGTGCCTGTTTATGATCTCACAGTTTTTGTAGCTCAGGCCCCTGGGAACACTATGACTCCATGCTCAGGTTCTCAGAAGTCTGAGTCAAAGTCATTGCTGGGCTGAGCTCTCATCTGGAGCTCAGGGCTCTTGTCCAAGCTCGCTCAGGTTGACAGAGAATTCAGTTTTTTTAACTAGTGGACTCATGTCCCTGTTTCCTGACTGGCTGTGAACTGGGCCCGCTCTCAGTTCCTAGAGATGCAATTCTTGCCACCTGGCCCTTCTATCTTCAAAGCCAGCAATGGAGAGTCTCCCTTTTGTTGACTCCTTATACTTCAAATCTCTTGGGCTCCTTCTGTTTCTGACCTCTAGATTCAGATTTAAAGGGCCATGTGATTAGGTTATGACCACCTAGACAATCCCCCTACCTGATTTGGGACCTAAATTACATCTGCAAATTTTCTTCACAGCAATAGGTTAGTGTTTGAATAACCAAGAGAAGGCTTTGAGTATACCAGGAGCCAGAAATCTTGGGGGCCATCTGAGAATTCTGCCTATAACAAAGTGTTTTCGTTCTCTTGGGAGAGCCGAGTTGTTGACCAATCAGTGTTTTTAGACTCATAGAAATTGAGAATGACTTCCAGTCAAGATGGAGGCATAGGTAGACACGCTTTGCCTCCTTATACAATCATAAGAAGGATCACAGCTAATTTCAAAACAAAAACCACCCAGAACTGCCAGAATATTGAACTGTATGGAAGTCCAACAACCAAGGATTTAAAGAAGCTATACTCATCCAGATGGGTCAGAGGGGCGGAACTGGGAGCCAGGGCAGAGAGGATGCAGTGTGGCAACAGTGAGCCAGCGGAGGCAGTGGCTGGTATAATCTGTAGTCCCATACTGACGTGTGGTAGATAAAAATCAGAGGACACCTTGAGAGAAAGTGATCCCAGCCTCAGCTAAACCACACAGCCCAGGGTTCCAGTGCTGGGAAAAATAAAGCCTCATAACCTCTGGCTGTAAAAAACAGTGGGGGATGGTATGGTAGAAGAAATTGCCAATTTCTCAGGAAACCCTGAAACATACACAAACTCACCCATTCTGGGAACCACAACCAGGACAGCAGTTGGAGGGGGACCTGTTGCATATGGGAAGTGGGTGAAATGACTAGAAATGGGGCGAGTGCGAGGCAAGTCCCCAGAAGTCAGCCAGTAGTGCCATTGTCCCCTTGTCAACCCCTCCCACACACACAGAGCCACAAAGTGGTGAAGCAGGCTGCCCACCCTGGGGAATACCTAAGGTTCCAACTTAACAGGTGCACAGTAATATAGGGAGTCAAAGCGGCTCTACCTAGTACACAGACACAGGGAGGCTGCCAAATTGAGGAGACAAAGAAATATGGCTCAAATGAAGGAACAGAACAGAATCCCAAAAAAAGAACTAAGCAATGTGAAGATAGCCAATCTTGGAGACACAGAGTTCAAAATACTGGTGATCATAACATTCAGAGATCTCATTGAATACAGCAAAAGCACAAGGGAAGAAATGAAGGCTATGCTAAGTGAAATAAAGAAAAATCCATAGGAAACCAACAGTGAAGGGAAGGAAGCTGGGATTCAAATCAACTATTTGGAACAGAAGGAAGAAATAAACATTCAACCAGAACAAAATAAAGAAGCAAGAATTCAGAAAAACTAGGAGAGTTTAAGAAGACTCTTAGACACCTGCAAAAGGGCCAACATCTGAATCATAGGGATACCAGAAGGAGAGGAGGAAGAGCAAGAAACTGAAAAGTTATTTGAAAAATAATGAAAGAAAACTTCCCCAGTGTGGCAAAGGAATGAGATATGCAAGTCCAGGAAGCACAGAGAGTCCCAAACAAGTTGGACCCAAAGAGGAACACACCAAGAATCATCATGATTAAAATGCCAAAGTTTAAAGATAAAGAGAGAATCTTAAAAGCAGCAAGAGAAAAGCACAGAGTTACATCCAAAGGAGTTCCCATAAGACTATCAGCTGGTTTCTCAAAAGAAACCTTGCAGGCAAGAAGTATTTAAAGTGATGAAAAGCAAGGACCTACCACCTAGATTACTCTATCCAGTAAAGCTATCATTTAGAATGGAAAGTCATATAAAGTGCTTTCCAGAGTAGGTAAAGCTAAAGGAGTTCATCACCACCAAGCTCTTATTACATGAAATGTTAAAGGGACTTATTTAGGAAAAAGAAGATCAAAACTATGAACATTAAAATGACAACAAACTCGGAACTATCAACAACTGGATCTAAAAAACAAAAATCAAAACCAAACTAAGCAAACAACTGGAATAGGAACAGAATCATAGATATGGAGATCATTTGGAGAATTATCAGCTGGGAGGGGGAAGGGGCAGACTAGAGGAAAAAGGTATAGGGATAAGGAAGCGTAGTATGGTAGGTACAAAATAGACAGGGGGATGTTAAGAATAGTATAGGAAATGGAGAAGCCAAAGAATATATACGCACAACCCATGGACATGAACTATGGGGGCATTGCTGGAGGAAAGGGGGTTACCAGGCAGAGTGGGGGCAAAGGGGGAAAATTGGGATAACTGTAATAGCATAATCAATAAAATATACTTAAAAAGTAAAAAAAAAAAATAAAAAAGAATGTTAGATATGACCAAAAAAAAAAAGAGAAAGAAATCAAGACTATATAAACTGCCTCATTTCTACTCATTTGTTATAAGCCTCTCCAGTATTAAAAATTTACCAACAATGGTTTCAAAATAAAAATGAACTGTTTTGGGGAAGATTACAGCAAATTGAGGTAAGCCCCTTTTCCTGTTTGTTGTGCAAACTAAAAGTGTAAAATAGCAACTGATACCTAGGTCATTTGGGGGTTTTTAACTGGCTCATAAACAATGTCCAGAATAAGTCTCCAGGCACAACAGTGTATACATGAAGGCAGCAGCTTCTACTCAGGGAACTCTAAATGCTCTTTAGGTAACATGAGCTAATAAATATTAGTGCCTGCATTTTTAAGAAGCAGGGTTTGTAATACCTTGAAGACAAAGGTCTGTCTCAAGTCCCAGAACTTAACTCCCCTCTTTTCTGAGTTCCATCCTATTTTCCTCTCAATGACACTGTCCTACAGTTACATGGCTCATAAAATGTTAACCCAGCACTGTTTTTCTTACTTGGGTCTACAGAGAAGACAAGTCAAAGTAAGAAGTGGGAAACAAGCTGCTAGAAACCTGCAGAGGCAAGAATTCCCAGGGGTTTTCTAGAGTGGGGAGATTACCTTCTCTAAGCAAATCAGAGAGAGAAGCAACATGCAAACCCTGGAGCTTCTGGATTTGGAGAGTGTTGCCCAAAGACAGCCTGCCATTAAGAGGTGGGGCTAGGCAGGACATGTTCTTGGCAATACTGTTTGCACTGCAATTCTCCTTAGTACTTTCAGAGCAATAGCAAGATCACCACATAAGAAATACCACAATTTCCTTAGCCTGCTCACAGCATAGAGCACAGTGAGGGCATGGCGGTGGGAAAAGCCAAGTGCCCATTGCAACCTCAGGGCAAGCAGGCACAATTGGTAGTGGTGCTTCTTCCTCCAAAATTTGAAAGGCACAGCTGAGGTGACTGCTCTTACCTACACTTTTGCCAACCCAGAACAAACTCTGCTTTGCATTGTGGGTCTCCTGGCATCATTTTTGAAATATGAATCATGAAAGCGGTGCATTTCTGCTGTGCCTGCTGAGACTTGCTTTATTGCTCTCCTCTTTCAGCGCCAATAAAATGATGCTGTCATTCCAGCCTGGAGGCATTTTGATTGTTCCAGACAGAAAGTGATCACGTTGGGAGTGTGAGTGTGAGTGAGTGGTCTGTGCTTCTGTGGTGTGTGTGTTTCCTTTCTGAGGCAGAGAAGGAAATTATCTCTTCCTAGCGATGTATAGATGCATTTTGATGGGAACTGATTACTAAGTTGAGACCTTCTATAACATCTTCTAGCACCATGGCAACTTACTAATGGACAAAGAGAATTCCTTGTTAAAGTGATCATTAACAAAAATCTATGCCTCTCACTTCTAAGTAGAAGCATAAACATAGGGTTGTGTAAAATAGAGACTAGGAGTAAAATGAGAGGGTTAGAGTCAGTGAGCTCTAAGTGCCCCTTTGATTTAAAGAAAATTCCAACTTAGACAATGGAAGACTTAGAAATGATGATAAAAGCCTCAAAAGGGAGAGTATGAATTTAGGAAGGTAGTGGAAATCTCAACTGATGAATGAATTTGTGAGTGTGTGTGTGTGTCTTTTTGTTTCCAACATGGAGGTAAATATAAACATACATATTTAACCTCAAAATGATGGCTCTGTTGATGGCAGACTGGAAAAGACTCAGAGACCATCCAGAAACCTGCGGCAAGGCAGGCATTCCTACGTCTTGGCAAAAAGAGTCAGACTGAGAAGTGGACTGGCTGGGCAGTGCCAGGGAGGGTGAGAAATGAACTGCAGGTGGGTAGAGAGGTCTGAGCTGTCTGAACTCCAAATGAGCTGTTCCAGGTAGTGGGTACCAGGGACTGTGCCTTGAGAGTATGGTTCAGTGGTGGGGAGTGGGTCTTTAGGAGGATTGACAGGAGGGAGAGCATAGCACCCAATCCAGAGCAAATGGGATATAGCAAGGGTCACTGAAAAGGGACCCAGATGGAGGCTGCTGTTAGAACCAGGAAGAATATTTGTGTAGTCCCAACAGCAAGGCTGAGTTGGTGCTATTCTTTTGAGGAAACCAACTGAGGGCTCCTTCAGCTCTCCCATACCATAGATATACTATAGGGCCTCAGCGGGGCTAAATCCCAAATCATAGAATTAGGCATGTGATTTTAAGAGGTGTAAGATGTGGATCCTGTCCTTAAGGATCTCATAATCTATTTAGGATGCAAAGGTCAGCATACATGAGACAGAGAAAAATATGTCTCCGTGTTCATTAACTGTGCTAGGTATAACTTGTCGGTGTTAAGAAAAAATTCATATGCAAGAGGTCAAGGAAGATTTCATGGAAGAGGTGAGCTTTGGCGGATGGCTTGAATTTTTTTTAGGCAAAGAAGAGCAGATTTTGGGCATTAGGAGTGGGAAATGTTCATGGGGGTGGAGAGAAGCGGACAAGATAGCCTGAGAAATCTTCCTGTTTCTCCCCAAGCAGAAATAGGTGAGCTGCTCATTCCTGCAGGGGAAGCCACTAGCAGAACAGCTTGTGAGCACTGAGAGGGAAGGGGGTAAAGAAAGGAAGTGGAGTTTGCTCCATAACAGAACACGATCAGAAGGACTGTGGAGGGAGTTCCCAGCCTCTGTATCTGTGGCTGAGCCTGTTTCAGCCTCCTCGCCAGCTTAGTCTTGACTTGTACAAGTGCCAATTGCAAGCCTGCCGGGCATTTTCCTATGTGCTTCCTGCCTCTGCTCCCCACCCATATCACTCCAACTCCTTGTTTCCTTTCCGTTTGTTTAATGACTACTATTGAGTCACATTTTCCTATTAATTGAAACCCTTGGGATCTGGAGTCTTAGTCAACACTTTTCCCCCCATAGATGACATAATGATATGCATTGTGTTCCAGCCTCTCTGGATCCCACTACTGACGGAATAGGTCACCTGTTTAGCATCATCAAGATGAGTGTCACCAGCAGGATGACTACTCTAAATTGAGGGGTATGAGTCAACTCGGCATACTCATCTATCGTCGTGACTTTTACTGTAAAAAAAAAAAGAAAGAGCTTTAACATGTTTCCTTAGCATTGACAGTTGCCTTCTCAGCCTGCTGCTGCTTAAGAAATTCCTCATGGTTAGTGTCAGGTCCCAGGATATTGGCCTATCATGCTGAGAAAGGAACTGGTGTCAGGGAATCTTGGCTCTCAGCTGCTCTTTTACTCTGCAGGAGCAGCAAGAAATAGGAGCTGAGCTAACTAACCCCTTTCCTTTAGCAGTTGCTTAAGCAGACCTGACATTTGGGTTGGAAAAGCATATCAGCTCACCCCAATTAGAGAAATTATTTTTTCACCTTAAGAGAATAACCTAGGTACCACACTGCTGAGAAGGTTTTTCTGTGGGCTCGGAGCAGGAAAAAGCCAGACACACTACAGGGCTGTCTTATGGACGTGGTGATCTGTGCAAGGTGCTGGTGGTGGGAGGAAGGAATGACAGTGATTGACACCAGTTTAGCAATTTCTAGAAGATTGTTTTAAATCTTGTTTAATCCTCTCAGCAAGCCTGAAATAAAGGGATAATTTTATTGTTATTTTAGTACCGACAGATGAAAAAATAGGCTCCCTTTCTTGAGCAATGGTCCATCCATTGCAATCTAGAAATGAATCCAGTCTGAGTCCCAGTCTTGTATCCTTTGCAATAAACCAGATGCTCTAAATCACTGCATGGTGATCAGTTGTGAGATATGTCACAGAATAATGTCATTAACAAAAACATTAGATCTGATGGTGCTATATTTTAGAATCATAAATCAGAGGAGATACTATCTCTCTCATTTTCTTGTATTCAGACGAGATTGGCGCGTTCGGGGTGGGATGGCCATGGACTGGTTTTCTTGTATTCAAATGTGCTTTTTGAGCAAAGAGAATGGGTCAAATTGCAGCCAGCTATTTGGAAGATCACACATGTCAGATTCATCTATGCAATAGCAAAGAAAGACAATGCCTGTGGGAGACAATAAGGGTTGATGTGGTTATAAATTATTGTACTTGCTTTATGTCCCTGCAAAGAACTGGGTTTCACCAAAGTTTGATTCTGAGTTCTGCTACAAGAGTGAATGTCATCTGTCTTGAATTTCTCCAAAAGACAAAAGTGGTGAATCACTGTGGCTATCATGCAGCCTTCCCAACAGATCTGACGAGTACGGCACAGTTCACTTCCTTTGAGCCACTGCTCTGTGTTCAAGCTGGGTACTGAGCCCTAACCTACTAATCTAATGGACTTCTGCTTATAGGAAAAACTTGTATATCCAACTCCATTCTTATTTGTACATAATGTTAAAACTACAGTGCTCTTTCTATTAATGGTAGTATTATTACTATGCCTGTAATACAGGCTATAGAAAACTATAAAATCTATTATTATGCAAATATAATGTAAACATTCTTAAAGTGCTTAGTAAACTTAGTAGACTAAGTGGAACTTAGTAGAAACGCTTGAAATACACTGGGGAGCTATTTTATTTATTTATTTATTTATTTATTTATTTATTTATTTATTTATTTATTTATAGAGAGAAGGGAAGGGAGGAAGAAAGAGAGGGAGAGAAATATCAATGTGTGATTGCTTCTCACGTGGCCCCCATTGGGGACCTGGCCCACAATCCAAGCATGTGCCCTGACTGGGAATCGAACCAGCAACCCTTTGGTTTGCAGCCCGTGCTCAATCCACTGAGCTACACCAGCCAGGGTGGAAACATGCTAGGGAGCTATTTTTACACAAAATAGTGCTGTTGTGATTTTTGTCCTGCCAGGGAACACTTAGCAATGTCTGGAGAAATTTTTTTTTTTTATTGTTGGGGACTGGTATGCCATTGCTATTAGCATCTGGAGATGCTGCTTAAAAAAAAAAAAGATTGTATTTATTTATTTTTTAGAGAGAGGAGAGGGAGAGAGAGGGAAACATCAGTGTGTGAGAGACACATCAGTAGGTTGCCTCTCACTCGCACCCCACCTGGGGACCTGGCCCACAACCCAGGCATGTGCTCTGACTGGGAATCGAACCAGCAACCTTGTGGTTTTCAGACCAGCACTCAATCCACTGAGCCACACCAGCCAGGGCTGCAGATGCTGCTTAGCATCTTACAATGCACAAGACAGCCCCCACAGCAAAGAATTATTCACCCCCAAATGTCAACAGGGTTGAGGTTAAGGAACCCTGGTCTACACTGATACTAAAATGATAAACATGTTATAGAAATTTATACCTAATGCAGCTGATTTAATCATAGAAGAGGAGAAATTGTTTGCTATCCCCCAGCCATCCCTTTGTCCTTCAGCTTTTGGTAATCGGTTTTGCTCATGTTGCCAGTCCTCAATGGAAAATGACTCCCAGTATTTCCTGTAGGTTTCCAGGTGGCTTTTGCTTTGATGGTGGGCTGTTGATACTGTTTGCTTTTTCACTGCTAGTGCCAGTTCCAAACTGTTGCTTTCAGCTCAGGCGTCTGCTACCTTCCGCCCAAAACCACTTGGTTCCAGGGTGGGTACCATTCCTCCCTCGCTGCAAATCCTGGCCAAACACCTCTTACGTATGCTTATGCTTATGGTGGGTTGCAAATTATTGCAACTATTGTTCAGGTTATTTGTGAATTCCTCGTCTTACTCACTAGAAGAAATTTCTCACTGGCCATGATCATGCTTTGGGTTTAGCTGTCCCACCCAATTGCCAGAGTTCCTCACCCCTTCACGTCTCACCCCTGCTCTCCCTCAGGCGGTCACCTGAATGGCCTGCTAAAAACCCACACATTCCTATTTCTTTCTTATATAGAACAATCTGGCCATCTTTGTTTCACTCTCTTCTTCCCCTGGCCTGGGTAGGATGAGAGTGGGATTACTTGAATAGGAACATCAAAGTTTCTATCTTAGACAAACAACAGTGATCACAAAACAACAACAACAACAACCCCATATCCCCTGGGATCTATTAAGACACTGTTCTGGAAGGCAAAATACTAAGTTCTTGTTTTACATTGAATTTATTTTCTTCCCAACAAGCTGGGGAGCAACAAGAATGTGATGTAGCTGTTAAGAGCAGTGGGCACGGGAGTTAGACCATCTAGGATTTGAATCTTGACTCCACCATCTATTATCTGTGTGGCTTTGGGCAAGTTACTTAACCTCTCTGTTCCTTAGTTTTCTCACTATTACAATGGGGGAAACTAGAGTATGTACCTCAGAGGGCTGTTGTGAGAAGTGTAAATGGTAATGCATGTGAAGCAGTTTTTAGTTCAGTGGCTGGCACTTGGATGCTCTTCAACAACTGGTGAATGTTGAAGAGTGGGATATATAAGGAGACTGCCCACGTAAGAGAAAAAGCACGCAATAGGCACACTCCCATAGAGTGGAGTGAGTGTACTACTCTGTCGCCGTTCAGAGAAGACAAGGAGCTTCTGCGCTTAAACAACACCCAGTCTCCTGGGAAAGATGCAGAAGTAAACAAATCACCATAATGTAATTTGACAGTGCGCCAGCAGAGTCTGTTTGTTCTTGTCAAAGGAGTTTTACTCAGCAGTGACCATGACACCTTTTTGCTGTGGGTAGACGTTAGTTTCTATCTCACTAGAGAGTCAATGCAAATGACATTCTCCTTGCAGTGAAAGAGAGTTGGGTAGAGTGTCCCTGGGTATCTGGATTAGGCCAGTCCTACTGCCCAAATCCACAGCTGAGGGAACCAAGATAGGTCTTTGTTCTGTCTTTGCTGCTGAGCTCCACTTTCCATGGGAATCCTTGGAGAGGGCTTCGTACCCCAGGGTGGGCTGTCTCTTAAGATTCTGGGAGTGTAGCAGCCTCTTAGAGTGCACACAGGAGCCAGAATGCTGCGGGATAGTCATCATGCCATGTCTAAAAAGAGCCTAATGGAATAATTAGAACATTAAACATGGCAGTTTTAAGTGACTTAAATCAATTAAGCTATATTTTATTGTTTTTAATTGTTTTTATTGTGAGTACCTGTCCTGAGTATGCACATTTCCAAATAGCAGTGATGATGAAATGCAACAAACATTATTCTTTGTCTGATTTCAAGGTCTTTTACTTCATCATGTCCCCAGTCTCCAAAACAGATCATGGCCTGCGGTAAGTTCAGAAGCTTTGTGAGTTATTGTTTTGCTAGTTAAAGCCAATGAAAACTTGGATTTTTAGTCATTTATAGAGAATATTGGCAAGACCTTGAGTGTCACAAAACAAGAAGAGGCATCACCATGAAACAGCACAAAATTAAAGTCAATCAAATGGGGAAAAAAATCAAAGTTAAATTTCTTTTTCACACCCGAACAGGATAAATTCTGAGTAGACGTAACATTAAAATGTATAAAATACAACCGTTTTCTCTTTTAGAGGAAACTAAAAGAGAGTTAGTCACCTTAGAGTGGGGAAGGCATTTCTAGTTATGACATTAAATCCAGAACCATACAAGAAAAGATGAACATATTCAATCACATAATATTAAAATTTTCTGCATGGAAAAGACCATAAGCACAGTTGAAAAACAAATGACAAACTGGATGGAAATATATGCAGCTCTATGACAGACCACAGAATAATTTCCCTTAACACACGAACTCCTACAAATCAGAAAGGAGCAGACCAGCAGAGCAATAGAAACATGTGCAAAGAATGTGGTTGGGCAAGGCCTGGAAGAAGAGACTCAAATGGCCCCCAGGCACGTGAAAAGCAGCTCAGCCCTACTCACGGTAGAAAACAATTCAAATTAACACTACACTGAGACACTAATTTTTGATGATCAAATTAGGAAAGACCCAAAAGTCTCGTAACATGCTGTTGATGAGGGTGTTCTGAAATAGGCATGTCCATCCCCTGCCTGTGGGAGCACAGCCTGGTGCAACAGCTGGAAGGAGCGATTTGGCATTAAATCCACTTTGAGGAGTGTGTGCTTTAGATCAGGGGCGTCAAACTCCTTTTCACCGGGAGCCACATCAGCCTCACCACTGCCTTCAAAGGGCCAAAATAATTTTAGGACTCTATAAATGTAACTACTCCTTAACCGTTAAGGAGTTGAAATTACATTCGGCCCTTTGAAGGCAACCACAAGGCTGATGTGGCCCCTGGTAAAAATGAGTTTGACACCCCTGCTTTAGATATTCCCCAAATGTGCATTATAAAATATATACAATGTTATCCAATATGGCAGTGTTTTTATAGCAAAACAGTATTAGCCACCCACATGCCCATCCACAGGCATTAAATAAGTTGTGGCACATCCACACAGTATAATATGACGCAGTGCCAAAAAAGGATGATGCCACTCTTTATGTCCTGATATAATAATCATCGGTATATATTGTCAAGTGAACAATAAGGTGCATAACAGTGTGATAGCATGCTATACTTGGCGTACAAAAAGAGAGTGTGTTTGTGTATGTATAGAATTTGTTTGGCTGGGGTCAGCAGTAGAAAGAATGTTTCCTTGTACACCCTTTTTTTGTTCTTTAAATATTGAACTGTATGAAGGCATCACCTATTAAAACTTTTAAAGATGTAATAAAAATAGCCCCAGCTGGTATGGCTCAGTGGGTTGAGTGCCGGCCTGCGAACCAAAAGGTTGCCAGTTTGATACCCAGTCAGGGCACTTACCTGGGTTGTGGGCCAGGTCCCCAGTAGGGGGCATGAGAGGTAACCGATTAATGTTTCCCTCTCTTTCTCCCTCCTTCCCCACTCTCTACAAATAAAATAAAAAATTTTAAAATGTAATAAAAATAATAAGTCAAAAGTATTAATTAATTAATTAATTAAATTGCCAAGTTTCTAAACTCATGTATGGTTCAATTCTCTCTATTCAATCTCTATTCCTCCTCTCTGTCTCTTAATATAACCCTGTTTTATTCAGGCACCTGCCCCTCCCAACATAGCCCCTGTGTGTCAGTCGATACCTGGGCTATCCAGTCTAAGGGTAATTCCACTCCCCTCACCAATAATTGTTTCAGGAACCCAGACCAGCATCACTGTGTGGCATTGACCTGAGAGCAGGGGTTGACTCAAGAATAGGCACGTGACCAAAAATATGCTAGAGGTTCCTAGGAAGGAAGTTTCCCTGCTCTTAGGTGAACTTCACCCAAACTAATGGCATCTTCATGTGAAACCAGTGACTGCTACAGCCATTTTGCCACCATGAAGAAAGAAGGCCAAGGTCAAAGCCAACACCTAAAGGAGGCCATCTCAGGGCATTACAAAGAAGTAGATCCAGAGCCACTAAATTAAACGGCCCCAGAAGCCTGCCCTGTTTCATTGTCTTGCAGTTATATGAAGCAATACTTTTCCTTATTGTTGATGTGAGATTAAATGGAATTTTCTGTTACTTGAAGCTGTAGGCTAATGCCCATGTTGCAGAGAGGAATATGTGTCCAAGAATCTAAGTGAAACACATGGGTAAGTCAGAAGGAAAAAATGCCTCCTGAAGTTTCTCAGACTAAGCAAACTGCCAAGGCACATGGCATGTGTTGACACAAAAACTTTCCAAATCAGGCTCTGAACTCTAATTAGAATATGGTACAGAAGTAGTTGAGGGGAGGGCTGGAGAAATTGAGAAGATGTCAAACATGTATAGTGGTTGTTATAGTAGGGGGCCTACTGGTTTCTTTTCTATATTTTCTCAGATAAAAAAATGTAAATGTAATACTTTTATGATGAAAAACTAAATACCAGCCAAAAAGGCCACTTGGAAGCAGAATGGTAGAGAGGCTGGGCCAAGCAAACCACCCATAAGTTAATGTCGGGTTTTCAAAATACAAGCCCTAAGGCTAAATAAATAAATGCGTAAAACAAAGCTCTTCATAAATTAGAGATCAGGAACTTGAAGAATTCCCATTAAGCTAACACAAGTGAGGGATTTAAGACAAAGAAAAACCAAAAAGCAACATTAGATTACAGCTGTAATATTTAAAGCAGAGCTTATTTTTCTGTTCTTGAGACAACGATGTTGACAAATACTTTTGAAGTGTCCTATTTCTAACCACCCCTCACATGACGTTTGTTTTCATTTTCTGGTAATCCCCGCAAGCTGAGCGGCACTACAGGATTCAGGTTAGAAGGGTTTAGCATCTTCTGAACTTGGGAGTACATGGTGGAGATTTTTGCCCTTTATTACTCCACTGATGACCTTTCAAGAGGAGAAGGAAGAAGAGGACTCCATAAAGGAATCTGGAGTCTGGGATGACTAGGGACGTTAGAGGAAACCAGGAAGTGGGAGCAATAAGCCAGGAGCAAAAAGAGGAAATAAGACGGGGACTGAAAAGTGCCTGTTGGACTTGGCAACTGGGAAATCACTGGTGACTGAGGCAAGTGCAGGGCTGAGAGTTAAGTTCAAGGAGCATCTTTTCACTCTTAAGAAACCTGGCTGTGAAGGAGAGGAGAAAGAGGGTAGAAGTTAGAGGAGACAGAAAGCTTAGGGGCTAGAGTACCTGTTTACAGGTATAAGGAAAGTGCCAGGAGGGGGAAAAAGAAAAGCCTGTCATGCCTCTGGGACCAAGGTTAATAACTGAGTATGATTTAGAGACAGCTGGAGATGGGATCCAGAGAACAGGTAGAGCGATCTCTTTGGCAGAACAACACCTATTCCACTAGGAGAGGAAAAGGAAAGGAAAGATGGATGCACGTATAGATAAATTTAGAAGTAGGAGGGCAGGAAATTGAGAGCTTACAGTCTGATATCCTCTATTTACTTTCTGCCATGGGAGTGAGAGTGGTGTAGATGTCTTGAGAACATTGGTGAGAGTTTAAGTCATTAAGAGGGATGCTACACATGCTGAGTAGGAGCCCAGGAACTGTCAGA
Source organism: Macrotus californicus (assembly GCA_007922815.1). Classification (NCBI taxonomy): domain Eukaryota; kingdom Metazoa; phylum Chordata; class Mammalia; order Chiroptera; family Phyllostomidae; genus Macrotus; species Macrotus californicus. The sequence continues at coordinate 21,387 of VMDR010007871.1, forward strand.
AAGAATCCAGGTTGGCCTGTGTGCTGGGGGAAGGAAAAGACCCACCTGGAGTTATGGTTTTGGTTGATTGGCAGAGGTGAGAGGTGAGGGGGTGAAAAGGCACCAGCCACTGAATGACTGAATTGCAAAACCATGTGACCCAAACTAGAGAAGGACATGAGAAAAGTGGAAACACAGAGAGGTTTTACTTTACATCTTGATCTCTTCTGATTTTTTTGAGAGATTTCATCCTGAATATATCACTCCACTAGACCAGTACACAAAATATACTATTTGTGCATGATTAGAAAATCATTATGTATATTGACAGCTGCTGAATCCCAGTGACCATAGGCAAAGCAAAACCAAAAATAAAAACCCAAACCAACCAAACCAAACTAATCAAACAAACAAAACTAGTAAGAACTGCATTCCCATGTACTGTCAAGGTTTCCATAAAGAAAGCTGTGAAAATCTCCAAGGGAAAGGGCTTTTTATTAGACCATTAGAATGTTCATTTTTTCCATGAGAAGAAAGCTCTAGCAAGGCAGTGAGTCTGCAACACGGAACTCCCTGGGATTCTTCAGTTCTGCTTGGATTTCTTGAGTCGGGGCTAGGACTGATTTAGAAAGTAACAGAGAACAGACTGGCAGCTGTCAGTGGAAGGCGATGGGGGACTGGTTGAAAAAGGTGAAGGGATTAAGCAAAACTAAAAACAAACAAAAAAACACCTCCAGGCAGACAACAGTATGGTCATTACCAGAGGAAGTGGGGGTAGGAGGAAGCAAGAAAGAGTACAGGGGGCATAAACAGTGATGGAAAGGGACTTGACTTGGGGTGGTGAACACACAATACAACACACAGATGACGTATTATAGAATTGTACCCCTGAAATCTATATAATTTTATTAACCAATGTCACCCCAATACATTCAATAAAAATAAGTAAATACATAAATTAAAAAAAGAAAGCAACAGACTATAGAGTGAAACATGGGTTTATCTGATCTCACGCACCGTGATCTTTCCACTACCAAACACTCCTTCCCACCAAGGATGTTCTTGATGCTCCTTGCTGGAGGAGCCAGATACCCATCCTCCATGGGTGACAACTGCCTAATCTCTGCTTAACTCCAGGTAGGCCCTCCAGATGACACTGGTAACAATAGGGTGAGCTCTTCTGAGAATTATGCTACCCTAGCTGAAACAGACCAGCTCTTTAATACAGTCTAGCTAAACACACCAGATATCTAACTGACATAGGTGAATAGATGAAGGTCAAAAGATGGACATAATGTATATGTATATATTGTTTCTAATTCAGGATCCCCCCAGTTTGGGGAGTTTTGCAATATCCTACATAGTTCCTCTTTCCTTTTATCGCCCTGCCCCTAAGTCTTGTGTGTGAGTTTAAGAAAAGTGAATTGAGATACAACAAATGATACAAAACCACAGTGAGAATGACTGAATTAGTCAGTGTTGATTAAAACATCTTCTAAAGTACTGGTCATGTGGAATTGACATTTAAAAAAAAAACAAAAACCCAACAGAATAGATTGAGTTGAGATTTCCAAGAAGGATGAGTTGCTTTTGTTTGTTATTTTGGCTCCACATCCAGATATTGGTAATTTGTAATTATGTTAGGTAAAATTTGGAAAGCCCCTTTCTCCCTTCGACACTGCTTTTCCTGATGTGATGTTAAGTAGTACACAGCGAATGACTAAAAAGAGAATCTCAAAAGAATTTTAGGGTCTTTCCTTTCTCTTCCAAATACCTTCACCTTTATTCTATATTTTTTTCCCCTATCTTGACTTGATCTTGTAAGCTGGTGACATGCTTTAGAATGTTGAAGAGTTACCAAATGAAAGCTAAAATAGATTAAAATCTTTCATTGAAAACTCATCACTTTCTGTATTGCTTTATTTTTTCAACTTACATTGACTCTCAATTGATCTGAACAGCTTTCTGCTAGGCCTTGTCCTACAGGCTAAGTGCCTTGCCCTCGAGAAATGGACAGTTTAGTTGGGGGTTATCGAATACTACACACTGCAGTGCTCATAAATGGAACACATGAGTGCTCCAGGCTATTTGAAAAAATAGGTGAATGTTCTTGGAGTGATCATAGTGGATTTTAGAGGCAGTTGGAGGAGCAAGGTTTTCTAGACAAGGCAAATGGCATAGGAGCAGAGAGGCAGGACATAATACATGGATGGGTTGGTAAATAAAACTGGATCCACTCGGGTATGCTGATATTCAGTAAAAAGGGGTTCATGGTAAGGGGTAACCTGAACTAATTCAGAGAAAACAGTGATTTAGGTTGTGGGGGCTGCGAATGCCTGGCTCAGGAGGACTCTTTTAGTACCACCGGCGACTGAAGAGAATTGAAACCTTTTGAGAAAAGAAGGGGCACAAGAAAAGTGGATTAGGGAGATTAATTTGTTGGTGGAATGTAGCCTGGTTTTGCAGCGAGATTGGAGGCAACTGGAAGCTATTTGGTTTGAGTTGATGAGGGCATCCGGGAGGATGGTTGCTCTGGCAACGTGAAGGAAGGATTGAGCAGGAAAAAGACTGTAGCAAACCAAACAATGGGGGAGGGTATATGAGGTTTCAAGTCTGAGCAGATTGGAAAATGTGGATTTCACTGAGAGAAATGAGTAAGAAGGGCTAGTCTGGAATGATATGGGGGAAACGTGGAAACCTGTTGCATTTAGATTGTTGGCCGGACACGTGGGCTATGATGTCTAAAGTACAGTAGATGAACCGCCACATAAACCCACCAAAGGTACAGTTTGTATGCCTCTGCTCCAAGGTGGGCTTTGGGGGCAGTTATTAAAAGGTTTTGTACACTCAGCTTTGTGCCTTTTAGGCAGGAGAGAGCATCTGCTGTCAGGGCATTCCCAGTCCTCAAGGGGCTTATAAACTGTCAGAGAGTATCATTTTAATAGAATTAGCTGAAAGATGAGCAAATGTCAGGTGGTGGTTTGGAAGTGTGTCATGGCTGCTAATTTTGACATGCTAAGTGTAACATTATTAATGGCTTTTATGCCTGGCTAAGAGGGCTAACACTTAGCAAATTAGATTCCAAAACTTTTGCCCTGCTCTTATAATTTATGGGTATGATAGAGTATGTTACTTTGGGTAAAACGTTTAACCCCTCCATGCCTTGCCTTCCTGTTTATAAAATAGGAAGCTTGCAGTGGCAGCATTCATAAACATTTTGAAAGCTACTGTTAAAAAGCACTGTAGGATCCTCTCTCCTCCCATCCCCACTCCAACTACTGACTCAGTCTCTCTGAAAGGTCATCCATTTCATTGAATCCTTTCAATTGCTAACTCCCTAAGTTGGTTAATTAGCATTTTTCTAGAATGCTTTTACCAGTCCTGAGCTGAAAGATACAGTCTATAACTGCCTTTTTGACCTTCTGGGCCTGCCCATCTTGCTGACCCCTTTTTATTCAGTGGCTGGTGCCACATGACTCCCATCCCAAGTTCTTGGGTCAATTCCAGCTATACTGGAGGGGAGTTAGAGTTCTATATTGACACTCTGGGACCTCAACATAAGGCAAGCACCATCAGTGTGAAATTCGGTCCCAGTTCTATGCATTAAGTTACTGCTTTGTTCCTAATTCTCACTCTGTCGACCAGGTCTGGCCTTTGGATACTTGTCTTACTGCCCTGAGCCCAAATCCTTGCCCCCAAAACTTGCCCAGTACATCATCTCAAGGAGCTGCATTCTATTTGTTTTCATCATTTCCTCATTGGAAGAGGAGTCCAGACCTGGAATCCAGCACTGGGGCTGAGGCCCCGCTATAAGCAACACATTTTCTTTATGCCTGCCATGATTTCCCAATTTTTGTCTGTTCCTGGATTTCCTAAGATTGTGTTCCAGCTGCCAGCTTACAACACTCATTTTCTGCGTTGAACCAGCCTGATGCTGGCTGCCATCCTGGCTGCTGCCTGTTCCATACCCTCCAGATACTATCTTTTGGCTGCAAGCTCATCCCACCAGTGGGGGCTGCCTCCAATTCCATGGATGTATCTACTGCTACCAGTCCACCTCACTCCTATTACAGTTACTCGTTCTATATTAAACTATCGCAGATATTTACTGGTGTGGAAACTGATATGGTACTGGAATTTTATCCTTGTTTACATCTTTGTGCTGGAAAGCTTGGGATCAGTTCCAAAATCTGCTCAGAGAGCTTTCCTGTCTCCTTTGAAGAAACAAATGAACACTTGACAATACCTTGTATCCAGGACCAAGCCTCAAGGCAACTATATTCATTGTGAAACTTGTATTATTTAACCATAATTTTGCTTTTAGACATACTAATATATTTAAAAGTTAATTTTGGCCAATGTTTGTTCACATCTCTCGATTTCAAGGTATCTTATTGGAACTTGTTGGTAGTTCTATAGTGGCAGTTTCAGCCTTCAAGGCACATTAGAATCTTCCACAGGGCTTGTTAAAATAGATTGCTGGGTCCCACGACCGGTTTCTCTGGAGTAGTGCCTGAGCATTTGCATTTCTAACAAGTTCTCAGGTGATGTTGATACAGCTGGTTCTGGGAGTACTTTGAGAACAACTGGTCATACAATTTAAACTGGCCACAGGTAAGCAGAAGCTGCTGAGCAGTTTTTCATCAGTTCAAACTCTTATCTGAATGGATAAGGTAGAGAGCACTGAGAAGCAGACTTCCCAAGTTCCGTTCACGCTATGAGGATGACTGCTGGTGTCAGAGGTCTTTGCAACAAGCTATTCCGTGCAGAATATGGACAATTTCTTTGAGTTTTGGTTTTCTCATCCATAAAATAAGGGCAGCCTCAATGCTGCCCTCACTGGAGTGCTGTGAAGGTCGAATGAAATGGGTGTGAAAATGTTTGAACTGAAAAGTGGTATGGCACCGGGAGGTATTGCAATGGTTTTTCAATACTCTTAAAATGTCACCAGCTTCTTTTGGCTCTCTTTCTTTTCTCATCAATTACAGCAACTTTAATCCAGGAATATAAAAGAGTATTTTTATTGCTATTGCTATCAAAACTCAAACTTCAAACGCTACAAAAATTTCATTCAATGAGATCAGATGTGCCTTATAAACGTTATACAGAGCCAAGAACGAGTCTCAGTTTTTACAGCTATTAAAAAGTCCCTATTGTGACTTGGGATGCAATCACAGTTAATGTTCCATCCCTGCTTAGATTGGCCCATTAATAACAATGGTTACAAGCTACAGCCTGTTAAACAATAAAATCACCGCGCACGTGATAAACCCGTCCACTCCACACTTTTATATCTCTTGTAACTTCTATCAATTTCTCTCTCTCTGGAAGTGGCAAGTCCTCCAACTACTGGACGAGGCTGTTTTTCCCACCCTAGGACTCCCAGTCCACTCCAATCACCAACACAGTTCTTGCTCAAACTGGGTGCATTTGTGATTTTTCAAGTGTCATCGCCGTACCTAATTCTTCCAGGCTTTCAGTGAATATCTGTGTCAGCCTCATTGTTCCTAGGCCTTTATTAAATATCATATAAAACGTCAGCCAGGGTGCTGACAAGGTTCTGAAGACCAGGTTTTGAAGAGTGAAAGTCCAGATTCAGGGACTGATCAGTGGACTTGCCAGATTTGCTGCGGGGAGAGGAATGGGGTTTCCTAGAGGCCCTGCGCCGTGTCACCCGCAGCCCGGCCCCACGCCCGCCGGGCCCGCGCTTCTCCCGGGCGCCGGCAGGAGGCGCCCGCGGCGACCGAGGCGCTGCGCGCACCCGCGCCGCCCGGGGGGGGGCGGGGGAGAGGAGAGGAGGAGCTGAAGGGGGCGCGGCCTGCTGCCCGTCCCTCCGGGGCGCAGGGCCTTCTTCTCCGCCGGGCCCGGGGCTGGCTGCCGGCGGGGGGTCGCGGCGGCGGAGGCGGCGGCGCTGGCGGGCCGCGCGTGGCGGGGCCTGGCTCCGGCTCTGGGTGTCAGGGGACAAGATGGCGGCGGCGCTCCGGAGGCCGGTCTCCTCCTCTTCTTCGCTCTCCTCCGCCCCGCCGCTCGCCGCCTCCTCCTCCTCGCTCGCTGCCTCCTCCTCCCGCTGCAGCAGCCCTAGCGACCGCCGAGGCGCCGGCCCGCTGTCCCGGAGCTCCGGAGGAGGATAGACGGGGCAGCCGCGAGCTCCGGTGACCGAAGCAGAGCTGGGGCCGGGGCGGGGGCGGGGGCGGGGGCGGCGGCGGCGGCGGCGGCGGCGCCGGGGAGGGATGGGGTCGCAGACGCTGCAGATCCTCCGGCAGGGGGTGTGGGCCGCGCTCAGCGGGGGCTGGTACTACGACCCGCACCAGGCCACCTTCGTGAACGCGCTGCACCTCTACCTGTGGCTCTTTCTGCTCGGCCTGCCCTTCACCCTCTACATGGTGAGTGTGGGGGCGGGGAGGAGGTGGCTCCTTCCCCTTTCTCGCTGGCCGGGCGGCGCCAGCTCTCCAGAATCCGGCGGGCAGTCGCGCCTCCCTGGCCCTCTTTCCCTTCCCGGGGCTGCACCCCACCCTCCGTCCCTCGGAGCCCGCAGCCCCGCTCGCTGTCATGCTCCCCTCCCCCACCCGCACCCCCCCGCTCTCGTCGCTTTAGGGTTTCCTCTCTCTCGGAGATGATCCCAGAAACGAAACAGCAGCAGCCCCCACCGCCCGCCCCCGTGCGCCCGACGGGTGAACTGGGAGCTGGTAGCTTCCTAGGCCCCTTCGTGGGAGGGTGGGGTGGGGGGATCCCGCGTCTCTAGCCTCTCCAGCCTTTTTACCCGGGTGGGCAAAGCCCGAGTGGGGCCGCCCGCCCTGAGCGTTCTGTGCTAGGCGCGGAGCCTGCCTCGCCGGAGGGGACGCCGCACTCCTCCCCGGCACGCGCGCCCGCTCGCGCTCCGTTCCTCGGGCACCCCGGGGCACTCCCTCCTCCCGGGGCGGCTCTGCGCCTCCTCTCCCGGGAGAACCCTCGCTCCACCTCGCCCTGGTCCGCACGCGGAGCCCTCGGAGCGGGGATGACTGCGCGCGGCTCTGTAGGGAACGTACTGTGGGTCGCCGGCTCTAAACTAGCTGAGCGGTGGTGTTTGAAAACCTGCCTCGTAACCTTCTTGCCTCTGAAAATCATTGTTTTTTTTTGCTTACCACGGGCTCTTTTCGGTTCGACTCCGTGGTCAGTGGCTGTTGTGTTGTTTCCCGGCCAGCTCTGGGGGGAGGGCGCGGGGGCGATACGGGGAATCTGGCTGGCATTTCGGCAGATTTGTTTGGGTTGGTTCAAGGCCTTTCACTGATTGGCAGAAGGCAAGTACTGCCTGTTGCTGAGTTCAGTACGATAAGCTTCTCCGGATGATGTAGGTTTTAAAGCTATATTTTCGATGAAAGTTGTAAGCGCATTTTTTTAAACACTCAAGATTAAGGTGGGGCGTTAGGGAAAATAATGTGGAAGAGGGATGATACTTCGGCTTGAATTAATTTTTTTTACATAACGGGAAGGGAGGAAAAGATGGTAACTTTATTTTAGGAGAGTTGCTTTGAGTGTATTTCGGCTAACTTTGTGGTTCTTCATGGAGCCAAAGTGAGGGTGCTGGGCTAGAAAATCTGACACGACGACTGGAAGAAGGGCTAAAGGTCAGGATACCCAACTTTTCCTTAAGTGAAGCTTATTTGCACTAATTGGCAGGAAAAGCGCTTGCTAGGGGGAAGATGTGCTAAATCTCACTTTTCTCAAGCAGATTTTAATTTTTCATTGAAATTGTTTTGAAGGGACTTATTTGCTTGAGGTGAAGAGACCATTTAAAGACTGCTGATGACTAATGGCTTAGTTTTTTAGGGGACTTGTACAGTCTTGTCCCATTCTGAAAATTTATCACGAAGTATTATAATTTTCAATTAATTCTAGCCTAGGCAGTTCTCTTTGCGCTTCTGTACCTTCCAGGAATATGACATCATTAGTGTACAGGTTAATTACTTTGGGCGTAAGAATCCTCAGGCTGTCACAGAGCTCTTTGGTAGCGGGTTTCTGTTATATCCAGGAGGACTGTGAATTTAACACTGAAACAGGTCTTTGAGGTGTAAGGGTCCCAGTGTAGGGTTTCCACGTTAGCATGTGAACTGTGCTGGTGGCTAAGTCTTTGGGTATTTAACAAACATTACTAAAGAAAATTGAGAGCAAGGAGAAAGCAATACACTGAGTTTAATGCTTCATTTAGGGAGTTTACTCACTTAAATTTAATTCACAAGTAATATTTGAGTGTCTATTATGTACTGGGCAGTTTGCTGGGTTCTGAGAAAATAAAACCGCTTCTCTGACTTTCCTGTCTCAGTTAATGGCAACTCTACTCTTATTAAATCTTTTAAAAGCTCTCCTTGATTCTTCTCTTGTCACATCCAGTTTATCAGCACATCTTGTGGGTTTTGCCTTCAAAACCTAACTAGAATCCAGCAAATCTTTGTCATCGCTCCCTGGGTTCAAGCCACTGCTTTCTCTTCTAGGTTATTTCAGTGTTCTAATCAGGCTCACTGCTTCCATTCCTCATTCTCTATTCTCCATACAGAAGTCTGAGTGATTCTTTAAACTCTTCTGCTCTCAGAGCCTGCCCTCCCTTGTGTCTGTCACTCCCCCACCCCCTGCACCCCAGATACATTTGGCTCCTTACAGTTTATTCCACACAGCTGTGTCCCTGCCTCATGGCCTTTGCACATGCTCTTTGCCCTCTGTCTGGATGACTCCTTTCCTCCAGGTATCTATGTGACACGCTCCACTTACTTCAGCTCTCACTTACATGTGAGGCTTTTCCTAACACCCTTTGAAAATACCAACTCCCCAGCTCCTGCAATACTTCCTAGCCCCCACCCTTGTTTATTTGATAGCACTTAACCACTAATTGATACACATTGATTTAGTTAATGTCTCTCGTCTCACTAGACTATAAACTCTCAGAGGGCAGAGACTAATGTGTTAAAAAAATGCACTTAACAACTTTTGGTGAAAATAGAGCTTAAAAACTTAGATTGTTTGGAGAAGCTGATTGTACCAGATTCAGCAACAGGCAGGAAAAGGCCGTGAACCAACCCAAACAAGTCTTCTGAAAGTTCACTGCTTTATTGTCAGGACCAATGTCAGTGCCAAGCACAGAGTAAGTACTCAAATATTAAATGATCGGACATGAACAAGACATAGCTTTTGCCATCAAGGAGCCTAAAGTCTAGCTCGGGGACAGTGAACAGTTACAAGCATTAGAACTGTCGTGACCCTGAGCTTATAGTCAGGGGATGATCTTAGTTTCAGGGCAGCCGGCAAAGAGGATTTGTTAACGTTTTAGGAAGCATACTGGTACTTCAGTATTGAGATAGTATTGAGTTTGAAATACACACTTGAAGGAAAATCCATTATTTCATGTTAAAATCTCAGACAGTTATAGATTATATTATTCTTTGCTCTTCCAGTAATAAATATAGATGATGATAGCTCTTTATTATGTTTTCTATCCCAAACTATCATGAGCATATGTTCGTGATACAGTCTTTCTTGTAAGTCAGCTGGGCAACTGCTCGGCTGGCTGGCTGGCTGGCTACTGAGCAGCCCAGCACCAAGGAATAGACAAGAGTCACATGTAGTGACTGTGCTGTTCACTCAGCTTTTATTGAACGCAGGTTCACTCACAGCAGAAGATCAACATATGATACCATCCTACATACACACACACAACAATCAGTAGGGGATAATGAACTGGAGTCCCAGAGTCTCAGTCTGCAGGTCCAGGAGATAGCACCGTGGTCGAGGGAGTTGTCAGCGTCTTGCAAGGAAGGACCTCTGGAGCCAGAGGGGCAGCAGGGCGGGCAAGGTCCTCAGTCCAGCAGGGCAGAGCCTCTGGTGGCTGATGCCACGGGAGATGAGCGTGGCGTGGAGCAGCACTCTGGTGTGGAGCTCAGCTGTCTCAGCAGTGCTCTGGAGCCTGCCTCAGTTACACCTTGAGAGTGGTGAACGCCACCCCTCTGGGGCTTTTCCGTAAATGTTTTGGCACCCCTGATGGCAAGTGGGGAATTTGCTCAAGAGCCTATGGGTGGTTCATGGCTGTTCTTCTTGGCACCCCTGCTGGCAAGTGGGGAATTTCCCCAGGAGCCTATCAGTGGATGGCCTGGCTCTGCAGACATAGCTACTCTGACCGCGTGGGCAGATGTATCTCCTTGCCAGATGTGCTTGTTCTGACTTAGGTAATTTTCCTCTTGAACCAAAGTGTCATGGCTGACTGACAGCCATTTTAGTTGACATAAGTGACTCTTCTTTATTTTGTATACTTGATGCTATTATAATCGGACCAGTGCCACTTTATCAGTCCTGTTCTCCACACAAACGCTGAGTTTTACTGATGCAGCTACCTGAGGTTCAGCCATCAGTGACTTTTTGGTGGCCTTAGGCAGACGTGAGCTGGGATTTTATTTACATAGAACTTTCGAAGCCTGGTACTGGCAGCCTCTTCTTAGAGTCAGAGTCTGAAGAGGTAGTACATTGAGTTAGGAAGATTCTTAGGACTTTTGTTGTTTTTAATATTTGGTAAATGTAGTCAGTGCTTTTCTGTGTTTGTTTTTAGTTAAAAGTTTTTTATTGAGTAAATTTCACATAAAATAGTGTATAAATTGAAGGTGCACAACTTTTATTTTTATCCTCACCTGAGGACATGCTTATTTATTATAGAGAGAGGGGGAATGGAGGGAGAGAGAGAGAGAAATACTGATCAGTTGCCTCTTGTACGTGCCCTGACTGGGGACTGAACTTGCAACCTAGGCATATGCCTAGGAATTGAACAGGGAGTCTAACCTGTGACCTTTCTGTTTACAGGATGATGCTCCAACCAACTGAGCCACACTAGGCAGGGCCCAACTTGTTATTTTAACACATTTATATTTTGTAATGTGATTGCTGTTGTAGTGAGATTTATCACATTACATAACAATAGTACAATATTTTATACACATACACACTAGTTCTCTGTGTTTTGTTTACTCCTGGTTGCAGGTTTGTACCCTTTTTAAAGAAACGGGTTTGACTATTTTAGATCCCACATATTAAGTGATGATACAGTGCTTGTATTTGTCTGACTTACCTTGCTTAGCACAGTGAGGTCTTAGGACTTTCTGTATAGGATTCAGACACTTGCTAGTAGCAGCTTTTATGGATACTTTAAAGGTAGAATTTACAGTTTCTGCAGTTATAGTACTTTTAAGTTGTGAAAGTCAAGAAGTTTTTCTTCTTAGTTTCACTGTCTTTTCTGTGTCCCTTAAGACATTCACCCCATTTTATCTTGTTATGATTAATTTTGCACATGACATGTCACAGATGGTGAGCTTTGTGGGTGTGAGCTTCATGGCATTTTTGTGTGCTGGAAAGCAGACTGGGATTGGTGTTATCTTGATTTGTGTGTCTGGGTCTGTTATTGAATGTGTGTCCTTCGGGCAAGACTCCACCTTTCTGAACCTTGATTTACTCATTTGTGAGAAGTTTCATGAGCATTGTGTAAGAAAATACTTATGAAATAGAAGAAATCATTCACCTTCTGAGTGGCCTTCAGTAAAAGTCATTTGAAGAATGGCTTATTAAAACAGTGTTTCCTCTGTAATGTTCTGTGACTTCAAGAGATTAGATAGGAAGTAAAACCTTTGTCTTGACCTATTGCTTAACATACTGTTTTCTTCTATAAAGAGTTATATGCCAGGTGATGAACTATGACACTAAAATCTCTTTAGTGTATCTCAGGCTCCAGTTGACATCAGAATCACTTGAACATGTTTAAAACGTGCACTTGTGCACGTCCATCCTGATGCAGAAGATGTGGAGTGTTGCCCGTTAATTTGTACTTTATGTTGTCCACAACATCCAGGTCAGTTTAAAGAACGTGATCAGTATGTCCACAATTCCCAACCCCTGACTTAAATCCAGCGGCCTACTCAGCGTCTTCTCTTGATTGTCTTATAGGCATCTCAGAGGTACCCTGTCTAAAACCACTTTTGATTCCCCACTAAATGCACCTCCACCAAAACTTGTTTTCTCTCTCTGGCTTTGCCACCGTCTGCGTTGACAGCACCATCTTGTATCTGGTTGCTCATGCCACCCCCTCGTCTTATGAGCAAATCTTATCAGTTCTGCCGTCAGACATCTCAAACCTCCTTCTGCTTCCTCGGCCACACTGACTTTTTGTCTGCGTTGCTACCTTAGTTTCAATTCTTCTTACAACTCTTTCTCCACAAAGTGAAAGACATCAATCTGTTTGTGTCACCCCCTCGCTCCCCTTTAATATCGTTCAATGATGTTTTAGAGTCTTTTGCATTAGAATAGAGTCTAGCATCTTTATAAGGCTCCCCCTCCAAAGCCAGTTCTGACTTTGTCTGCAGTTTGTGCAGTTTTCTCCCTGCTGTGCTGTGGTCGCACGGCCTCCTTTTCTGTTACTTCAACCCACTGAGCTTGTCCTGTCCACCCTTCCCCCCACCCCCACCCCCAGGCCTTCGCACCTGCTGCCTTCTGAAGGGATGCTTTCCATTTTGCTCCTTGCAGGGCTGGCTGCTGCTTGGTCTTTAGGGCTGGATTTAAATGTCATCTTCTGAGAGAGGCCTGGCCGGATGACCATAAACAGTTTCTTTTTCCCATCAGTCCATCCTGTAGCTTTCTTCCACAGTGCTTATCACAGCCATATTCACATCTTTGTTTACTTTTTCCTGTCTCTGACGTTCCCTCCCCCAGTGCCTTGTAAGTTCCTGGAGGGCAGGGGCCATGTATACTTTATTAGGCAGTGTGTGTCCAGTGTCTGCTCCAGGGCTTGGCTTGTATTAGTTTCTGAATAAATATTTGCTGAATGAATTTTGTGTTATATACGTGAATCTTCTTCAGATTTATCAACGTAACTGATATGTAGAATAGTTGGCGGCAGAAGGAGTACCGCGATAGCCGGTGTTAGCTGGTAGAGTCACACCTTACCTGGGGGCTAGGTTAAACATCAGTGTGCAAGGCATAAATCAGATAGAGAATTCTTTAAAAAACCAAATGTACAATGATTCTTGAGAAACCCTTGAGTCAAAGTGCAGCATATAGAGGTCTTTGGTTATACCACTTCGTGCAGTTACACATGCATACATACCTGTGTATACATGATGTATAACATGGAACATGTACGATATACATCTTTGGAGAGATTGTATTCAGAGACTGAATTACTCATGTAAATTTTATGAAGGTTTCAACTTGTCCTTCCTGGTTATCTTATTATTTTCTGTGGCTAATCTTTATCATCTACAGAATGATAGATCCTTTATTAGTGAGGCTTTCTCTGAGACTCTCCAGTCACTTTCTTTTCCAAAGAGTTAAAAATATTTTAAAGACCACTGTGGACAAGATTAATTTATGATGGCTAAAACTGAAATTTTCATATTTCCTGAAAAGTTTCAGCTGAGTAAGAAAGTTATCGTATTGTAAATCAGTAATTAAAAACATGATTATTTAGTATTAGGCTATTTTCTGTGCCCTTTAGGAAAAGTTTAATGAATAGTGAATGGTCTGTTTTGACCTATATTCAGTGCCTTTTTTTATCGGTATTTCAATATTTAGGGTTGAGATGAATGTAATTATTTTCATAATTGGCTGTGGCACAGATGTAGCTCTTACCTCTCTCTTATGGCACCTGTAAAAATTAAAGATACATTGTCCAAAGATGGTTTACTAATGAAATTTCCAAGAAAGCAGCCATATTTGTTAGCTCGTAGAAAAAGCTGTGAACTTACAAAATGTTTTAGTGTCTTTTGTTAAAGATTTTTTCTGCTATTTGAGAAATTACTCCCAAGTTGTAAAATTACGTGGCAATTGCAAAACTAGGGAAGTTTCTGTTTTCCAGCTTTTGAATACACAGATTTAACTGGGTAGTTTGCTTTCTCTAGTTGGAAAATAATGCTTTTCCAACATTTTACTGTGAGAATTTTCAGACTTATAGAAAAGTTGAAAGAATTGTACCCACTACCTGGATCCTACAATTTTTATTTATTACATGTCTTTGTCTATGCATTCCTGTATCTATCAAGACCTTTTTTTTTGAGGGATGCGTGTGAAGTAAATTACAGACATCAGTCCAGATCATCCCTAAACGCTTCAGCATGCGTCCCATTAGATAGAGTTTTAAAAGGCACAAATCCTAAGTGAATCATTGGGTGAGTTTTGAGTTTTGAGTTTTGATAAATGAATACACCTGTGTAGTACAAACTCATCATGTTACAGGATATTAGCATCACCCCAGAAAGTTTGTTTGCCCTTTCCAAACAGTCCCTCCTCCTTGGCCTGATTTTTTTTCATCATTGATTAGTTTATTCTGTTCTAGAACTTCATATAAATGGAATCACGTAGCCTATACCTTGTGTAAGTCTTTCTTACTCAGCATAATGTTTTTAAGATTCATGCGTGTTGTGTGTATGAATAGCTTGTTCCTTTCCATCTCTAAGCAGCATTCCTTTGTATGAATGTACTACAGTTTGTTTATCTTTCTCCATTCTCCTGTAGGTGAGGGCTTCTTTTCAGTTTTTCTGTTTTGTAAAAGGTACCACCCTAACATGAGGGTAGGTTTTATCACAACTCAAAGAAATTGGAAAACTTAACTGAGTATCAAAAATGTTTTCCCAAATAAGACCATGTTTTAATTTAAAATAAATTACTGATAATTGCATACTTTATCCTTGCATTTAAATTTCAGTAGACTGTAATGCTGTACTTTTATTTACTCAGTATTTAGATTTTCTGTGTTGTCAATATACTATAACCTTTTTTGTTCAAATACAGGTGTGCCAAATCAGGAATTATAGAAAAGTAAAAAGAGGAAAATAAAAACCACCTGCAGTCCATTCACTCAGGCTGTTGAACAGTGTAGTAATCAAAATGTATTTGGAGCTTATAAATAAATGTATGTTACACTTTTTCCTTACAAAGATGGGCTCATAAAATTTGTGCTGTTTTGAAGCCTCCTATTTCACTTGACCAGAGATTGTGAGTGTTTCCATGTGGGAACAAAAGGAGCAGTTTCAGTAGCTCTCTAGGAGACCGTAGTAGGGGTGCGTCTAATCACTTGGTTGTTGGTAGGTTGTAGTTTTTAGCTATTTAGAAAACACTTGGGTAAATATTCTTGGAAGCTAAATCTTTGTATCAGTCTTTTATATAAATTCTTAGAAGTAAACTTGTTGGATTAAAGGATAATGCACTTTTTATTTGATAAATAATTCATTTTACGAACATTGAGTGAATCTTTATAACGAGAAAGAATATGAATGAGAGAATGAGAAATTGATAATAGGGAGTTCCTGTGAAGGCAAAGTAGGTTTGTGGCCCAGGAGACACAGGGAGTAAGGTTCATTCTCTGGAGGGGAGGGGGGATAAGGATGAATGCTGATGGGGGAAGGGGTAAGAATGTGGTGGCGAAAGTTGAGATCTTTTTTGATTCATGTACTCTCCTTGAAGTGCAGAGTGAGTGTTTTTTGTCAGTGAAGGTAGAGGTAAGGCGGATATTCAGGGTTTGCGGTGGACCCAGTAGGTGAAACGTGATTCTTGTTTTTGGAGAGTGGAAGGTGAACTGACTAGCAAGAGATGGGAGGCTGCCAGGCAGTTCTGAGGGTGCCTTTGAGGATGGAGAACATGAGTTCAGAGTGTCGAAGGAAATGTTACAGAGAAATTTGGGGTAAAATTTACTTGGAAGTTATCAGCATGATAGAGGATAATCCAAGTTACAGAGTAGATAAGATCCAGGGAAAAGTATAATTCTTTAAAAAGAAAATGGTTCAGCAAAGCAGACAAGAAAGTAAGAGGAACGTGAAGGAAGGAACCCATTACAGAAGCCAAGGCAAGAGAGTATTTTGAAGAGAAGAAAATTATTGATCCCTGGCTAGTGTGGTTCAGTGGATTGAGTGCCGGCCTGCAAACCAAAAGGTCACTGGTTCAGTTCCCTGGGTTGCAGGCCATGTCCCCAGTTAGGGACACGTGAGGGGCAACCGGTCCATGGTTCTCTCACATGTGGGTGTTTCTCTCCCTCTCTGCCTTCCTCCCATCCCCTCTCTCTAAAAATAAGTAAATGCAATCTTAAAAAAAAAAAAAAAGAAAATGGTTGAAAATGCCAAACTGTCCTTCTGAAAGGTAGTGCTAACTTGAACTTTCATCAACAGTATTAAGAGTACTTGTCTTCCCACCTTTTTACTCAACACTTTCCAGAACAGGGTGTTAGTGTTACAAATTTCTTATTCAGTGGAATGTTGAAGAAAATCATGTCAGTAATAGTCTGTTTTTGATAACAGGCAGATAAAGTACCCCGAAATTACTTTGCTAATTCAGACTTTTCTTAGTCCGAATTAAGGATGTTTATTGCACTAGCACATGTCATGTGACTTTTATCTGATCTTCCCTATATTCTGTACTCAGATAATTTTCACAGCAGGCGACTGATAAACAACCAGAAATGTTTCTTTAGGAGATTGATTGCATCTTTCTGTTATTTAATCTGAGTTAAATCAGTTGGTTTCCCTGTCTCTGTGTAGCTAGGGAAGGTAGAGAATTATTTTGTACCTAGGACACCCAGGAATAGTAACACTAAAATAATGTAGACTGGTGTGAAAAAGGGCAGATTACAACAGACATTCTGTAGATTTTACTTACTCCTGCTTTAGCGTATAGATGAATTTTACCGAATCCCAGTGAAATAAGTAGTTAATATTTTGATTCCTCTGGTTCCTCTGCCTGTCCCCCAAGAAGTTGGTTAAATGCTTTCTTTGGTAGAATTGTAAAAACAGTTCAGACTTGCATTTTCTTCCTTTATCTTTAGAATCTGAGGAGTTGCATCTTTTATAACTTTCACTGTTGGTGCTAGTCTCTTTTGCTTTGTGTTATGATAAGAAGGAAAAGAAAATCTAGGGAAAAGCAAGCCATTTCCTTTTGAGGTTTTAAGGGGGAAAAAAAAGTTCTATTCTGTACTACTTTGTGCAAACCACATAGAAAGAACCCTGAGTGCCAGCTGCCCTAAGAATAGACAGGAAGATTAGTCACAAATTTGAGAAGCTTGAATCACGTATCTGGCCGTTTACTTTTACTGTTCTCCTCGCTTCCTGAGTGTCGTCTAGATGTAAACTAAACAGGTTCATCCACTACAGTTAGTATCTTTAAAACTTTATATTTTGAAGTAATTTTAGATTTACAGAAAAGTTGCAAAGTTAGTATAGAGTTCTTTTATACCCTTTGCCTGGCTTCCTCTAATATTAAAATCTTACAAAACCATGGTGCATTTATCAAAATTAAGAAATTAACATTGTATAGTATTATCGGCAAACTGTTGGGATTTCCCCACTTTTTCCACT
>VMDR010007872.1:0-38711 GCA_007922815.1 Macrotus californicus
GGCACTTTGTATCTTTAAAGGGCCATGTGAGTATCAATTGGTGTTATTGTGCTTCTGCATATTTTCTTAAGAGGAAACAACCTTACCTAGGTGGTATTATAACACCACTGAACTAACTCCAGCACTTAGAGTAGAACAAATGCAACATTTTACCCTCCTCAGGAGGCACTGCTTGGAGCATCCAGATTATTTTATTATCCCTGTTACTGTTTCTGATTGTTGCGAGGCAAGGAAGCACTTCACCTCCTAAAACCGAGGAATGCACAGCCTGCTCACTTCTCATCCCGCCCCCACGATCACCTTTGCACTGGATTCAGATCCATGGTTGTGGGCACCCATCCCCTTCTCCCTCTCATCTACCCAGTTTTACTTCTAGGAAACATCCGGTGTGTGACTGACTTATGACAGGAGACCACTCAGAACTTGATTCATGCACACCTGGAAGAGAAAGCGGGGGAGGCCTGAGCAGAACTCAGCCCCTGTCTTCATTCCCAAGAATCCCAGGAGCCTATGGAAAGCTTTAGATTCCATTAAGGGAGAAAAATAGGGAGAGGAGAGGAGAGAGACCAAGTGACAAAGAAAGAACAGGGCGGGGCGGGGTGGGGGGGGGTGTCGGTAAATAAAAGAAAGGAAGGGAGAGAAGCCCTGGGGAAGAAAACAAGGGAGGCAACCTCAGGCCTCTCCCGGCAGTCTTTGCCTTAGAGTTAAGTGGGTGTGGTGGTGGGGGGGGCGGGATGTAGGGGGGAATGAGATGATACAATGTGTCTAATATGACTCTACCTATATGAAATCTACACCTATGAAGACAGACAATGGGAATCGAATTTACCAGAATGAAATAGGTACATGTTAGGTTGTTGAGATGATAAGTATTATTTTCTCCATTTTTTAGACTTTCAATTATGCACCATGTTTATAATAAAAAAAAAGTAGAAGAATTGAGGTGTTAAGGAGGGGGGTGAAGAGGCACAAACACAGCTGTCCCTTCCAAGCCTCTCCACCCCTGCCCCCAGCCTGTGTTGTGTTGAAGTCCATGGCCTGGGGGCAGGGAAAGGTAGTCTAAAGCTCTACCCCAAGGGGGTGTCTCCTGCCCTCTTCACTCAAGAGTCCACCTGCCCTGAAGGATGAGCTGAAAAAAAAGTGGAAGCCAGCGAAGAGCTTTATTGAGGGAGGTGCTGATCCCCAAGGACCTGTTTAGAATTTCCTGTAGTAAGTCAGGCATCACAGGGGCAGACAGGACAGCTCTTAAGTGACTCTGCCTGGATATTCAAATTCATCTTTTTTCTCATTCTTTTCTCTCTCTTGTTCTGAATGTACAGCCACCTCCCATGACAGCACCTGTATTAGAATTGGCACCGCACCAAGGCAGTGAGCCTGGCCCTGCGAAGGATGCCACGGAGAGCCAAAAGCAAGGATGCCACGGAGAGCCAAAAGCAAAGCATCCCCTTGTCAAGAGGAGAGTGTAATTGAGCACACAGAGCCTGGGCTCCGAACTCACCTAGACTTGAGTCGTCAGCCCCATGGGGCCACTGAGTGAAGCCCGCCGGGCCTTGGTCGTCTCCACAGCTAAGGGAGGGTAATTTCGCTGGCTTCACTGGGTTACTCTGAGAATCAGAGGGTCTAGGGGCTGTACCGCGAGTAACATGCTTTGAGTATTTTAAGTACTCCACAGGTGTTCCCACTCCCTGCTGGACCAAGGCGCCCCATGCATTGCTGTCCACTTCGCTGAACGCTCCTACTTCAAATGAATATGGGATAATGCTGGGCGACCGTACTCATTATCCCACACATTTAGATGCGCCACTGATTGAATCATGACCCTTAAAATGTTCTTTCCTCACACAGTAACAAAGTCTTGTAGAACACACTTGCTTGACAAGTTCCAGGGTCTGACGGGGTGGGTGAGGTGCTCTGAGGAATTCCCGCTGGACTAGGAACCAGCAATTCCAAGTCACAAACATGTTGTATGACTTTGGGCCAGACACTGCTTCTCAGGACCTCAGTTGTCTCGTCTGTAAAATGAGGGGAAATGGCCAGAAGCAGGAATTTTCAACATGTTTAATCATTCCTTTTCTGTTCCAATTGAATCTTACCAAAAAAAAAAAAAAAAAATGGAGGAAGTCTCCATTCTGGCAGGGGGCAGTGCTTGGTGATGCCCTCCGAGCCTGGTGGCTCTCCCTCCCTGGGGGTTGACCTTGAGACCCTTATTCAAGGCCACAGAGCAGGGCTTGAAACCACAGATTTTCACACTCTCGAACCACTTGACAATCGAACATATTTTACATGTTTCTATTCTACGTTATCAACACCTCATCACAAGACGAGTATTAATTTTTTAAATACTGTCAATATATATCAAAGCCTATCGTCACATTGCTTTGTTCGCTTTCATTGCTGGACAGTTAAAGAATGTTCGACTCATGATTTTGCTTTCCTGAGTGTCTGACATTTTCTTTTTTTTCCTCTCCTTCTAAGTTTTTCTACTTGCTTTCCATGCCTGTCCTTTTTCAGAAGGGCTGATACTCTCCAGTATTGACTTCCCTAGCCGACTTCCTTCCCTGGGTTGTTTTGAATGAGAGTGAGGAAGGAGGCAGGATGCTTGCCATTTGGGAACACTTTTCTCTGTCTCTCTCCCAGGTGGTGTTTCTCTTACAGATTTCTGCCCCACGCTCTCCTGCCTTTGTCCAGAAATCCTCTAAATGGGTCCAAGGATCAGCCGCAAGAGCATTGCCTTGGAGGCTCTTTAAAAAGGCAGATTCCTGGGTCTCATCCCATATTTTACTGAATGAAAACCTCCAAAGTTTGAGGTTAGAAAAGTAGATGATAAAATCAGCTCCCACAATGAACGTGCATCTCCTTCTGTTTTGAAAATCTTTCGACTCGCTATCCTCAGTTTCCCCCACCTTTCCATCTCTCGCTTCTCAGCTCCGTCCCCCTCAGTTCTCATCCTAATTACCAGCTGACTGGTGGATGTCAGGCTACTTAAATGTGCCCACTCTGGATCCCTAATCATGCCCATTGTGCTCCTCAAAGCTAAGTCAAGAATTGCTGCCTTTTTATTTCCCTCTCTCTCCATATTGTAGGAGGAAGCAGGTCCCTGTGCTTTTGTGGTCCCTGCTTCTGGGCTGAGCTCCATTTGCTGGTGAACGGGACTTATCTTCACTCTCCCCCTCTAAATACTGCAACATTCAGCATCCTTTCATGTCTGTGCTTTTAAAGTAAATCTTTGGACAATTAAAGATATGAAATGGCTAAATAGAGTTCCGCGGGCGTTGTTCTCTCCTTTTTAAAGGTTTAATCACACTTAATGGCTCTCTTCAAAACTTGAATTTTCCATTTCGGTGTTTTGACTCCATTGAAAGAGTTTACTAATATTCTTTCAAAAGTATTCTCTGCTCAAATGAGCTATTCAATAAAGTTTTATGCCATGCTATAGGATTTACGCTAAATGGAAAATAATTTGAAGGGAGATCAGAGTTGGGGGTGCCATTCCTCTACCCAGGTTTTGTTAGTTAAACCATAATTATCAATATGGAATCCATTGGAAGTTGGTGGGAAGGAACAAGAAATATCATTTAGATATAAGGGTGTATTTCACATCCTATTTCAAATGCTATTTAAATACCCCCTTTCCTTGAAGGCAGGTTATTGTTCAGCCTTGTGATTCTATAAATAAGAACTTGTGATCAATTCTCCTTTCCTCCCCACCCCTACCCTTTACTGCTTCTCTCGTTTTTTCTTCTGCAAGAGTAATGGACAAAGGAATAGGAGAAAGTAAAAGGAATCCACTTTATGACCAATCGTCTGTTACAGATTGTTTTAAACAAGCTGCCTTGGCCCTTTCCGATCTTGGTCCTGCTGAGCTATATCTTGTCTGACTCGCCACGGTCAGCAGTAGGAAGTCTGCTGGACACTGAGTATCCCCTGGGTTATACTCACAATCCAAATGCTAGAGTTTGCTCCTTGCAAGGGAAATTTAGTGAAAAATAAAAGCTGGTACATCCTGACAGCATCTGTATTAACCCCTAGACTCTCTGATGGGCTGCGCAATATGGGTAACGCATGTGACGCTAATGAATCTCGTGGGCTCAGATAAGGAAAATTAATCCTATGTGTCTGTGACCTAATAGGGACACCCTGTCTCCCTGCTGCCTTCTGCTTCCCCTAATTCCTTATTCCCCCAGTAACTGTTGAATACTCGCAACATGCCCAGTAGGATGCTAAGGGCTAGGGCAAGTTTGAAAGAATTAGGACCTGACCTTGAGAAGTTGAAAATTTGGCCAAAGAACCCAGAAATAATGTAGGAAATAGAAAGAACACCGAGGATGTGACCTGTGATCCAGGCATGGTCATCCCTGACTACATGGTGTCTGAGAAGGCATTTCATTCCCAGGAGACTCTTTCCATGGAGAGGGTTGCTGAGATGGAGTAGCATTCATTGCTACATGACTGATTTGTTATTTTGTGTTCCCTGCCTCCCCAAAGTAAGGAAGCTCCAGGAGAGCAGGGACCTTGACTGGTTATTCACCAGGGCATCTCCAGTGCCTAGAACAGCAGCTGGCATAGAGCAGTTGCTCAATACATAGTTGCTGAATGGATACATGTGTTTTGGTCAAAGAAATCTTCATGAAGACTGAACTGCTGACCTTGACCTGGGTGCATAGGCTTGGAAGGATTTACCCTGGACAGAGGAGGGGAAGAGTATTTCAAAAAGATAGCAGCAGAGGAAACAAAATGGGGTAAAACAATTTCTGTTTCAAAGATACTGAAGAGACCAGTTTGCGCTCAGGAGTGATGGATCTGTCTGGGAAAAGCAGATGTGGGCCAGATTTTAGAAAGCCTTAAATGCCAGGATGGGCCGGTGGGGAGATAGTGAAGCGTTTGGATCAGGAGTGTTTCTTGAAGAAAGTAATATTTTAGGAAGATTAATCAGGCAGCAATGTTCAAGACTGAAGTGGCAGAGAAATAAATTAAGAGGACATTGCAGTACCTGAGACAGGACCTGAATTAGAACCATGGAAACGGGAATCTAAAGGAAGGGAGAGCGAGGAGCTTCACAAAGCAGGAGTGGATGGAAGTCGGTCACTGAGGATCTGTGATAAGATGAGGGAGCAGAAAGCATTTAAGGTATAAAGACTAGAATTCTGGTAGAATCAATAGAAATGGGGAAACGGAGAAGGGAAGACCATTTTTGAGAGAAATAAAGTGAATTGTTCTTGGTTATTTTGAGGTGTTGGTGGAACACCTAAGTGGACATGTCCAGCGGGCAGTGGAAAACGTGCAGCTGGAGAAAGGAATGTGGGTGAGGGCCAAAGACAGCAGATGTGGAAGCTACTCCCTGGGAGGTAACAGGGAAAACCAAGGGAGGGCAGGGCTTCTTAGAAGAATTGGAGAGCAGAGGCCCAAGGACAGAAGCTGAATGAGCGGGGCAGTTAGGGGTGCGAGGAGGGACAGGAGTTCTCAGGGAGGGACGAAGCTAGGACAAGGGAGGGACAACTCCAAGTCATTTCCAGCAAATGAGACAGGATATTTGAAATGCCAGGCCACAATACATAGTTACTGTAGGGATCATTATGGTGGAAATCCTTACTGAGTGTAAGAGAATGGTCCAGCACATCAACTGCTACAGAGAAGATGTCAAGGAAAATGAAAAATTAGAAAAGGTCACCAGATCTGCCCATTAGGAGGTCATAGAGAAGAACAGGAGAGAGACTGAAAGCTTTTCCTACGTGGGAACGTACTCCACAAGGTAATTTTACACGTGTTCAGCCTTTCTGCCAGAACACGTGTGGGAAAGCCCTGCGTTCCTTTATCCTCTCCAATCCACAAGGAACATTGCGTGGAGCAGTCTTCGTCGGCCATGTGATGCCAGCCCAGTTCGCGTTCTCCATTGAGAGCAGGTCAACGGCTACTGATTAACTTCACCCCACGTAAGAGAAGTGACAGATTTCTTATCCCTGACACCTGCCATCACCCCTTCTTTGATTTGCCTTCTTCCAAGTTTTTATAAATAGCATGTTTTCAAGACTCAGGGGGAAAAAATTAATAAAATGTTAAATAAGCCTCAGTCAAGTGTTGGGCTTCTACACGTTTAGTTTCACTCCAGAAAGACATGCTGGGCACTTGAGTTTTTATTAGCTATGGGGCTGCTCTAACACTGCATGTGCTCGGTTGCTGGCTAGCAACTTGCTAACACTTTGGGGTGCCTTTCAAAATATCCCCATCTCCAAGATATTTCCCTCAATCTGTCCATTTAAAGGGACATGTAAGTTCCTTAAAGGGACAAAGTCATGAATCCACAAGGAGAAGCCAAGCTTAAAAAAGGGAAATTACACTGTGTCCCCACTCCCACATTCACTTGATTTAAATTAACCCTAACGAACAAATGACTCACCACAAAGAATAAAAACCACAGTTTGACCATGTGAGATTTATCATAATGTCCCCAAAAGATGGTGATAGAAGAATTTTCAAGTTTTCAAGTTTTATGGTGGATAACAGTAGCATAACTGACTTGGGCCACCTGTTCTGATAAAGATCAAGGTTAGGAGGTGGGGGCAAGGTGAGGGTTGGGCTTCGGTGTCTGAGGTTCATTTGCTTACTTAGGGCAAGTTTCTTCAACTCAACAAACAGTAAGAGTCTGTGGCAGACTCGTCCCGAAGGCTGAAGATGCAGTGGTGAAAGCAGTGTCTCTGCATCTCTGCCCTCAAGAGACTCTAGTACAGTGGCCTGGGTAGACTCATAGGCAGATTACGAAACAGAGCCACACACCGGGAGAGAGAGGAGCTGGCAATGCAATGAGAAAGAATGGGTGTGCTGGGAGGAAGTCCCAGCCCTGACCGGAGGTGGGGAAGGTAGGTCACAAATGCATTTTGTGGATGAGTTGAAGGGACCTTAGAGATGAGATTCTTCTCTTCTATCCTAAAGAAGGGTTTGAGCTGAAATGCCTTGTCACATCAAGGTCGCTGCAGGAATGTTCTGTCCTGGCCTCGCCACACCCCCATTCTCCTCTTCTAAGGAAGAGGGGAGAAAAACCAGATACTACCAGAGAAGGCTGAGGAAGGTTTATGGTGCTTGTCAATATTTTCAGGCCAGCTTTCCCATTTAGACCAAGAAGAGGACAAATTAGGTCCTTGCAAGGGTCTGGACCCACCCAGTCTCTGCCAGGAGTCTGGTGCATTGGAATGACGGCTTCCATAGGGTGACAGTGGAGGAGGGTGTCCAGGGGCTGGTGACCTGGTCCCTCCTAGGGAGGCCTGGAGACTTGCTGGAATGGATCAGTGAAGAGCAATGGGGACCAGGGGGTGAGGGAAACCCAGGCCATAGGCAGCTTTCATGGAAGACATGGCCTACTTCTGATTGGTCTCTTGAGGAGAGCATGACATGGTGGGAGGGGCAAGCTGACTTTCCCAAGACTGGAGAGAGGTCACTCACCCCAGCTCTCCTTCACAGAGAGGCAGGGTTTTCAGCCCTGGGCCTAACTGGGGTCCTTCTCACTTTCTTGCTGTGGAATGTGACCTTGGGGAGAGCAAACACTGTAGTTTGCAAGGCTTTGCATGGACTCCTCGAACTACCTTCCCCCAAGAATGTCGACTGCAAAGCTGTCAGAGGGACCCATGCAGGGGACACTGGAGGCCAAGGAAAGCAGCTCAGGACACACTGTGAAAAGGAAAAGGAGGTCATCGGGCCTCTTCTTGAGTTGATCACATTTTCACTTTTTGTTCCTCCAACTCTGACAGTGGAGACTTGCCAATCAGAGGGGTTAATGGGGGACAGCAAGCAGGCTGATCCTGAACCCTTGAATGCTAGAGGAGGAGGCAGCCCAGAACAGGAGGAGGGCTGGAAACGAGCCACTCATGGCACCGTGATGGCGCCGGGTCGGCCCTCCTTGGCTCTAGGAAATTCCAAGTCCAAGAAAGATAACCCCGCAAAGTCCTCATTTCCAAGAGAAATAGCTTCTCTCTCTGCACGTTTTCTTCGACTCTCAGCGAGACCCGAACAAGCACATGGAGGTTACAAACCTGCTACTTCACTGGGACTGTTTATTTCCAGTCGACAAATATTGTGCCAACGTTCACTTCAATTAGGAGACACACTTGACAATCTGACTACTCCATCTGATGCCTCAAGGGCGAATTTCAGCTCTTTCAGGGAGGGATGGGCCAATAACGGATCCATATGAATAAAATATACAGACAAGGACCATTCGCAGCAGTTTGGGGAAGCTGCCTTCTGCAGCGAGGAGAGTGAAATATCTACATGAAGAAAAAATCACATAAATAAAGCACGGGGCTCACACCGGAGGGAGGCTGGGAATTCCAATTGAAAGCTACAGTGCCTGCTTGCCCCCCCACCCCCACCCACTGCCTGGAGCAGGGAATGAAGTGAGGATCCACACCAAGGAGCCCGAGACATTTGTAATTCTGTGGGAGATGCTGTGCCACCGGAGTTAAACTCACACAGGATCTCACTAATTTATTTCAGCTTTTCAAATCATCCCACAGCCCTGGCCGAGTGGCTCTGTTGGTTGGAGGGTCATCCAGTACCCCAAAAAGGTTGTAGGTTCGATTCTTGGTCAGGGCACATATGAGGTTGCAGGTTCAATTCCCAGTCAGGGTGTGTATGGGAGGCAAACGATTGAAGTTTCTCACTTTGATGATTCTCATATTGATGTTTCTCTCTCTCTCTCTTTCTTTCTCTCTCTCTCATCAATAAACATATCCTCAGGTGAGGATTTAAAAAAATTAAAAAATAAATAGAATAAAATAAAATCATCCCAGCAAACGGAAGTTCTTCTTGGTGTCTAATCTCAATCCTTCTGTTAAACCTCCTCTCTTCTTCATTAGCCTGAAGACAACCAGAAAAACAGCCCAGTGTCCCCCTTTATATGGCTTTCCATGTCCTGGGAGTGGAAGGCAAGGACCAGTCCCTACTCACAGAGTCCTTCCTGCTCAGAATTGACCTGGATCGATGCTCCTCTTTGCCTGGCAGGCGCAGACCGCAGGACTGGGTCAGACCCCCAGCTGCCCTGCCCAGCTGTGCCAGTCGAGGTACCATCCTCTCTCTAGGCTCCTGTATCCCCATCAGCAACGGTGAAAGTCAGTTCCTTCCTCATCTGACAAGGGTCTTCTGGGAACACAGTCAGGAGATAACAGTGGCAGGAAGTGAAAGTTTGGTAGAAGTGGAGGGACCCATGTGTTTGGTTACTTAGTTCCTGTTTTCAGAGCTGACCTGATCTCAGGTGCAATGAACTCCCAGAGACAGATCGGTCACTGTCACGGATTGAAAACAAAAACCACATTTAAGTCAATATATCTCAGACTTTACATGCATTGAGTTCCCTGGACAGGTAAGCCTGGGCTATCTTAAATATCTGTCTGCGCATTTGTTTAAAAAACAAAACAAAACAAAGGACCTCACTCAGCTTCTACGCAGGTTTGTTAATAGAATAGAATTCATCTAACACTTCAATATTGACAGGTACGTTCTGTCTTTCAAAGGGCATTGCAAACAGCCATTGTTACAATAGACAGAAATCTCCCGAGTGACCATCACTACCTGTTTTACTTATCATTAAGACATACTTATTTCTAGTGCTATTCATAAATAGTTACAATAGTATCTAATTAAATCTCCTTATCACAGGAGAGTTCCCAGATTTACACTAATAGTATTTGGTAAATCTCTAGTTATTTTTCATCCCTCTCATATCCATTCATTCAGTCCGTCAGTCAGTCAGCCCGGCCGTCATTTATTCAGCAAACATTTGTGAGAGCCTAGCATGAGTGAAGATGCTGGGGAAGCTGTGAAGTAAAGACACCTGTCCTCCCCCTGGGAGACGGAAGGACAGACAGACAGCCTCGTGCACGAAGGAAGTGAAGCCATCAGCTCTGCACTGAGCAGCAGGCAGGTTGACCGCAAACACTGAAGGTGAGCGTGAGGTTGGGGTGGACAGAAGGGTGAAAAGCAGGATGGGGGAGGGCTCCGCCTCTGCAAAGGCACCGAGTCGAAGCCGAGGCAGCAGGGCTCTGGGTCCGAGAACGGAGCTCCGTTTCCTTCATCCTTTCCCTGCCCTTCCTTTCCTCCTTTTGCTCATTCTCTCCACTTTCCCTCTCCCTTTCTTTCTGCCACCGTCTTCCTCTTCATTCCCTCTCTCTCCTTCATCTTCATGACTTACCAATAACTTTGACCTCACCTCCAATCTGGATATATTTGAATAGAAATAGAAAAAATGATCAAATATCTAAATTTCAGGCATCTCTCGCCTGTGTGGTTTATGGCTTCGTTCCTCTAATAACACCCCACGCTGAGAGGACAGGACCTGCAACAGCCGGGGGCTGGGAGCAGGCTCCCCCACCCCACTACTGGTCAGCTCAGAGACACCCCTTCCTCCCACATGGTCTCCCCAGGGGGCCAGGGAAACCCCCCATTCTTGCCTTCATCCCTGCCACTGGCTGCATTTTTTCTGCACGCTTGAAAAACTCATTTGAAAAAGCAGAGAAGCTGACCGAACCTGGAGAGGATGGCTGGGTGAGCAAACGGGGCACCGAGCCGTTGGAAGTTCACCAAGGACCAGAAAGCAGAGGTGAGTGGGCAGAAGTCGTTGGTTGACGAGTCCACCACTCCTGCTGTTCACCAGAAAGTGTGTGGACACTCATCGCCGTCACCCTTGCACAGATACAATGTCAACAGGAAAATTACTTTATTAAAGTCTTATTAAAACACAGTCCCATTGAAATCATTAGGACTCTCTCCGTCCCTCCCACCCACCCATGCCGCCCCAGAGAGCAGCGCATTAAAACTACACCTGCCCACTCTGGTTTCCACAAGTTTGTAAAGGAGAAACTGCCCCCAGTTTTGGCCGTGGTGGCCACTAGCCGTTCCTCTCACCCAAATTCATCTGGCTGTGCTTTTGAGCTAAACAACAGGCATCCTCAGACTTCATAAATTTTCATTCCTCTGCCCATCCAGAGAGCAGAAATTCATGACTTGATCGCAATCAAACAGTGTAAAAACCCAAACAAAACTACATCTGGACAGACAAACGGGATGCCAGGTTTCTGCTTGATGAGAAGGGAAATAGCTCAACCCTGGCCCCATGAAACGGAGGCTTTATCTCAAAAAAAAAACGCTTGTGGAACCATAATCGAGTCGCTGAGACCAGCTTCCCTTGTAACAGACAACATAAACTGGGTACGGAGCTCATTCTGCTCGGCGCTTTGTAACCTGGAAAACATTTGGTCGGAGCCTTCAAAAAAATTAGCCCGAGTTCATTTCTCCCCCCAGATGTGATGATCATCATTTTCTGTTCCTTTAGCCCAGGTGAGCAGCAGCCAGGGAGCTGGTGGGGGCTGGGGGAAGGGAAGTGGGCTGACAATTTCCTGACACAGTTAGCAGGCTGTTAAAAGTCTGCCCTGCTCAACGTGAGCGTCAGTGTTGACGGAATCGGAAGGCTGGAGCACGAGAGAAAAATAGGTGCTCATCACTGTGGCCCGTCTCTGCGTGTGAACCACAGAGAGGGCACTGACGACCGGTCAGTGGGATGACCCACTGTCCACAAACCTGATTACAAGTGCAGAGTTCAAGTGGATTTGCTGCAGAAAAATAATCATGGGCTGCTGAGTGCGGAAACAGAAGTGTGTTGTGTTTTTGTTTGTTTCTTTGTTTGTTTGTTTTTTAATAGAAGGAGATCCCCTTTTTGGAAGTGAAAGCAAAAGCAAAACCTGGGTGACTTGAGCTGAGATCCTACCAGGCCAAGAGGGAAACCTCAAATTGTTGCCACCTATCTCTCCCTCTTTATGCTCCTCAAGTCCCTCTCTCCAGAGCGGCCCCCCAGGACGACAGTGTCTCCGGGCAGAAGCAGCAGCAGGCTCTATGCAGATGTTTTTTAATTGTGTCCCAGCCATCACTCCACTGTGAGGCTTTTAAGATAATGTATTAATATTATCTTTAACCACTGTGGATGGAGCAGCAGGCTGTGGGGTTTTGTGGTGTGCATGTTTGTGATTTCTTCCTGAGTTGTTTATTTGATAATGACATTAAATATTAGAAACTCTAACAGCTGGCGTGTTTATCCCGACTTGAGTGTATTAACCTCTTTAGCCCTTTTTTCCAGAAGAAGGACTCGGCCTCACAGATCTGATTGTCAGCTGTGGTGCCTGGCGGCCCTGCCGATTGGCATCCTGACAGAATCTAAAGTCCAGAGCAGCAAGTAAACATGGATGACATTGCAGTGAGAGGGGGAAAGGGAGCACATGATGACTTGAGGCACCTGCAGCTGCTTGCACCCAAATCAAAGTAAAGGCTGAGCTCACTGGGATGGAAAAACACTGAATCTACCGGGAGTGTGTTGGCTCCGTGCTAGGTGGGGGGGGGAGCGGGCTTGGTGGAAGACGCGGGAGGGGAAGACGGAGCCCTGGGCACTGGCTTTGTGCCCATCGACAATACTCCGCTGAAGTACCTTGGGGGAAACCCCAGGTCCTAAGGCCCATTGTCTCCCATATGGCGGGTAAGGAAGGATTGGCAGCAGCCACCACCGGGCTGACAGGTCAGTGACATGAAGGACAGGCCAACTAGGCTGTGCTGCCGGGTAGGGCAAAGGTGAAGTTCACTTAACAAACATGACTTTAGCCCTAGAACTACATTTTACCAGCCATGTGACCTTCAAGCAAGTTACTTAATCTCGGCCTCAGTCTCCACATCCACGACATGGAAATGATTACCCATGGCCATGGTCACGGTGAGCCATAGGCAAATGGTATTGTAGATGGATGAGGTACAAATACAAAGAATTACTAGTTTCTTGTCTCTTCTTAACTTACAAGAATTGACTTTGGACCCTTCTCCCCTAACAGTCCCCGAATTTTAAGACAGTAAGGCATTTCTAAGCTTCTGCAGCTTACTTTCCACCTGGAGTTGGAGTTAATGGAGCCCATTCCAGAGCCCTGCGGCTCCCCACCCCACGTTCTGGGCCTGAGTGTGCCTGGAATGCTGACACAGGGAGGGATAAGTAGTGGTCCCGTGTTCAGGTTCACAGGCAAGATGTCCCACTTGGAAGAAACACATTCTCTTCTAGGCCCACCCACAGCCTCAGGGCCCTGCAGTGTGAAGATCTGTGGGTGACTCAACACTAAAGCTGGTGATCAGTCCACGCAGGTGGGGTGCAGAGTCAGGAGGGACAGAGAGCCAGGGAGTGAGGCCGGGGTTGCTTCAAGATGGTAGATGAGGTGCATCCATTGTTCCAGAAAGCCAGGGTTATTCCTGTGTATGGCAGTGCTTGCTCTGTAGGGGGGTATATGAATTGGCTCATGAATGAGTGAAGAAATGAATTGCTGAATAAAAATAAAATGCACGTGCATAGAAAGTACTTTTCAGTGCATTGCCACACTCACGGCAGAAAGTTTTAGTGTCTTGGACAACCTTTATGTTCCATCTCAGACCCTCTGCTCCCCTGTACCCAAGGGCTCAGACCCCTTGTTCCACTCCAGCTGCCACCACAGGGACCAGCGCCCCCAGGCGCACACTGCCTGCTCCTCATGCTGACATTGGGGCTCCTGTTAGCCCTGCCCTCTACCCACGTCATCTTCCCCTCCCTCCAGGCACTTGGTGCCTCCCAGCAAAGTCCAGGCTGGTCAGTTCAAAAGGTACACAATATTCCAATTCAAAGTTAAGCTTCATAAAGTTAAGCTTTACCCATCATTCTTTCATTTGCATTTTGACAGGCATCTCTTATTTTTTTCCAATGGGTCAATGTTTATTCCAAAGGAATGACTTTCTAATAGTGGAATTTCTAGTAATCAGCACCTCTTAGGGGATGGGAGTGAGGACAGGAGGTCCTTTCTTACTTTTCCTCTGACCATGCCACATCAACAAGCACCTCTGTGTGAGGTGAGCTTTACATGTATGTCTAAGTCAGGAGTCAGCAAACTGTGACCCCAGGGTAGCTGGGGCCACCTGCTTGGTTTTGTAAATCACACTTTATTGGACCATAGCTGTGCCCATTTGTTTATTTATTGCTTATGGCTGGTTTTGGCCTAATGGAAGAAGTGGGGGTCGGGGCGGAGACTGTGAGGCCTACAAAGCCTAAAATTTTTCCTCTGCAGCCCTTTACAGAGAAGATTTGTCAACCCAGTCTGGGTTAATATGGAGCTTACATTCACTGTGGTATAGAGATCTGGAAATGGTCCAATCAGAACCTAGTTTTGACCTTATCAAAAGCTATTTTCTCTAAAAACAGAAAACATTAAAAAAAACAACTATGTTTAGGTATTTACAAAAATAACACCAATGCTACCACAAATTAAGGCCTTTTACTCACTTTATCTGATCTTAAGACTCACAATAACCCCAGGGGTATTGTCAGCCCAGTTCTAGAGGTAGTAAAACTGCAGCTTTGGGGTGTCAAATACCTCACCCTGTGTTTCATAGTTAGTAAGGGGTGAAGCTGGGATGCAAACCCTGGGCTGCCGGCTGATCTGAACCTCTTCTCTGCCCGTCAAATGGTGATCATCGCTACCATGTATTAAGCAGGCAGGTATTAAATACCAGGCACTGTGTAGCCTGGCTTCCCCCATTTTTTTCATTTAATCTTTAAACAGGCTCCATCAGGTGGGAATGTGCTGCCCGAGCTACCATCGGAAGTTTCCACAGCTTCTACGAGGAGCTCCCCACACTAATAACCACGACAGCCGTGATCCGTGAAGACCCTTCATCGGCCCTTCACCTCCCTGCTGGAGGGCAAGCGTTCCCAGTTAATTTTGCTCCCTCTGGGGGCCTCGGCTGCTTTTCTGCCTCCTTCCAGGCTGGGAGAGCTCAGTCTTCCACTCCTCTCTCCCACATCGGGGCAGCTGGGCTGGTCTTGCAGAGTGGCAGGTGGCAGAGGGACTCTGAGTGTCTAATTGGGAGGTGGGATTGAGAGAATGGACCAAAGCGTGCTTTGGCTAAAGAGATGAAAGAAGTGTGGTTTCTCAGCTGCTGGTGTGCCCTGGCTCAGGAAAGGAACCAACGCTGGTGTTTCCAGCTTTCCAGCTTCCCCGGCCATCGGCGTCACCGGGTCACAGAGAAGCGCCACTCCGGGCCACTGCCCCACCAACACTGCGCACTGTGCATGCTCTCTTCCCTCCCAGCCCGTCCTTGCTGCCAGGACGATTTGCTCATCTCTCAAATGACTCTGCCATTAACTCATTATACCACCCCAGGCACTCTGGGCCAGATGCACCATGATAATCTACTGTCTGTGTAAAAAATGTAGAACCATGTGGTAAGTTGCTGAAATTGTTATCTATTTCTTCCAAGACCTTCGAGATGCCCAGTTGTGCCAGAGGGCCGACTAGAACGAAGTGCTGTTCTGAGTGGCCACGGCATCCATGGTGTGGATTTATTATTACTTGGCTCCTCCACACACTTTAATTCTTCCAGTTTTGCATCCTTAGTCTGTTTCTGGCAGAAAAGAGAACAGGCGGCATTTGAGAAACATGTCAAAATAAACATGTTTCCTTGGTTTCTGATGTGACGTTGCAAACTTTCAGGTTGAGGGGCAACTGGATGGACTGTCATATATGGGTGTGAGTACAAAGGGACTCACATCTTTGGCCCCCTCTGTCATTCTCACTCTTGATCTCTGGACCTGCATAAACATTGTCTGTTACATCTCCACTTGGACGTCCTGCAGGTACCTCCAACCCAACAGACTCAGAAGGCAGCCCTGTCTCCTCCTTGTTTTGGTTATGGGCCTCCCTACCCACTGAGTCCACCAAGCTAGCAACCTGGGAGTCACTCCAGACATTTCCTTTTCCAGCCCATAGATCTGTCCCTATTCCCAATGTCCTGGCTTGGCCTGGTCATCTCTCCTGGACTGTGGCCTCCCAACAGCCCTTCCAGCTAGTATGAACCTGCAGACTCTTTGTCAAACAAGAACAGAGATAAAGATGTCAATCAAGAAAATGCACAAACAGAGACAAGGATAGTGCCCACGAAAAACTAGAAACAAGGACTGGCCCTCTGACCACCAGTGAAATGAGTGAGAAACCAACCACGCACAAGGCAGAAGATCCGGAAGCAGTGGACAGGTACGACATTGTCCCTTTGGGGCTGGCAGGCACACCAAGTGTCAGCTATGCTTCTCGTTGTGACTGATGTTTGCTGCAAAATAGTCAAAGCTAAATTGTCCCTAAGCCCCCAACGAGGTAAACCGAAAACAGGAAGTTAACAGAGTCTGATTGTCAATTTTTTAAAAATATTCACTATGACTAAAAAGGCTACTTTATTTGACATGTGTCTTACCTAGCGCTGTACGTTGGGGAAGATAAAGCAGGCTTTGTCTATGCAGTTCCCAAAGAGGATTCTGAAGTGAGGGAAACAAATAAATAGTGACCGTGGGGATGCCCTTCCATATCCCCCATGGTCCAGCCCTCCCATATCAGATGCATTCACTCACTCTCCTCACAACATTATAATTCCAACAGCAAACTGGGGGACGTCAGCAGAGTCTTCTCCTGGAGATGTCTCCTGAATAGAGATGGTGGCAGTTAAAGTGGCACTGACACCAGCTGCTACACTAGACACTGTGTTGAAATGCTGGGCACAGTGGGCAGGGGAGCAGAATGGAGGGAGCTGATGATGCCCCCCGAGAATGTGGGGCTCCTTTTTCATTGTGGGGATGGAAGGAGGGCTCAAACACAACTCTGTCTTATCTCCACCACAGCTTCTAATCTACAGAAAACCTGGCAAATGGTTGAAGACCTAAGAGACTACCCGCTGCACTCCTAAGGGTGCCTAACTGGTAGCTGTGGGTCCCAGTCTTTGGTTACTGTTTCCTCTCCCTGAAATTCCTATTCCCCTCAATCATCAAGCCCTCTTCCCCTTGGTTTTGAACCCAGCAATCTCCCATCACCTTCCCTATCTCAACTCAAGGGTGGTCTCGTTGCCCTAAAAGAGATAGACTAGGCCATAGTCTCCTTGGCTCCCCTGCTTCCTCCATCCATACGGCTGTCCCGCTACCTCAAACACTCTCTTACAGATACTCATGAAGGAGTCTGAACCCCTGTCTAGACCAGCAGTTTATCTGATAAATTCTCGGTTATGTACCACTGAATTTTTAGCCCCGCTGGTATCCCAAATGCCTTGCACAGTGCTGAGCAGCTAGTAAGGACTGCCTTCTAGTTTATGAGAAAATGGACTCTGTGGAATAGCCCAGGAGTGGGGGATGGTAATATTTGTATATTTCTAGGAGAGAAAGCAAATCTTGAAAATTCTGCAGGTCATCCAGCCTCGTGGATATTTATTTGCACAGCCAGTACTGCGGAGGTTCTGGTTCATTCCCGGGACAGTAACTAAAGCCACTGACCACATGAGCTATTTGAAGACATTCTCTCGGGAGACCCCAGAACCCAGTATTGTTGCAGTAAATGTGTTAGTCAGAAGGAAAAGGAAAGCATTCTGCCTAGGCTGGTGTTCAGCATCGATCTTCAAGGGGAACTCTCTCTCCTCCTGCCTAGGACAGCAGAGAATTGTGAAGATGTTACTAGGAAAATGGACATTTCTTCAAACTGCCTGAGCTGGACTTTGAATCACAGCATCCTTATTTGGTCTGATCTATCTTATGCTTCTAAATGAGTGAATAAACTAACTTTCACCAGAAACTCTGAGATCCATCCCCGGGTCCAACAGAAATAACTGACTTATCCATATTTGGGATTACTTATACATCTCTCCATAAGGAGAGATCATCAAAAATTTTCCATTACAGTGAAGACACCAGAAGGTGGAAGGGAATTGCAATTAACTCACCAGCTGAAGAATTATTCTGGCCACAGTGGCTCATGATGCAAAATCATTCAAAGTATACGTACTCCGGATAACATCTAGTCATCCCCATTCCAATCCAGACCCTCATAAGCCCTAAAAATAGGCTCCTTCAACTCATGGACATGGACAACAGGGCAGTGATTGTGGGGGTGAGGGGGGAGAGGATGTAGAAGAGGATTTAAGGGAGGCATTTGGTCATGGAAACGATAAAATACAATAAAAAAGATACTCTTAAAAAATGTGCCCCTTCATATCTATTTCTTTACTGATTTGAACTGTGTCTAAATAAAAGCTCGAAAGGGAAAAGAGGCCCTAGCAACATCGTGGTGCTTTGGGGGATGCCCCTCTCAGGTTAACCCAAGGGGAAGGGGAACAGTGCAGATCGACTGGGAGCTGAGGTGGGAAGGAAGGGCGGGGGGGGTCAGTTTCTCCTGCTCTGGGTCCCCCAGCCCTGGAACTGCCCATCTGAGAGCATGTCCAGCATCACTGATGCCTCTGTCTTGGTTTTTCTATTAGAATGTAAAGGGAAGACATAAACATAGGCATCTTTGTAACCCACATGGCTCCCAAAACATGGTAGCAGGTGCTCAATTAATAGATTGGAATTAATATCTCATCACCTGGACAAGGAAGATGAAGACAGAAGCTCTCCGATGAGGTTACAATATTACCCATAATATAACTGTTTACCATATAGCAGACCCTGGGAATATAAAGAAGATTCAGCCGGTGACTTCCAGGAGCTCAGAGACTAGCAAGGCAGTCAGCCAGGTCAATGGTTCATTTTAATATGACGTTGTCGAGGCTTTTCATACTAGCAGTGCAATTTCAAAAAATAGTGAAGAGTGCTTAGGATGTTCCTAGCACTTGCTTTATCTCCTGCAATTATTATCCTCATTTTAGAGTTCCCGTAAGTTAGGTGGCCTGACTGGGGCAGAGCTGGGAAGGAGTCTGGTTGTGGGCGTGGGCCCTTCTTCCTGCCTGTTACTGCTGTGCTGGAGGCGGCACAGGGAGCCAGGAAGCACCCGTGACAGACATTTGTGTCCTTTGTATGTGCCAGAGCAGCAGGCACAATGTCAGACACGTAGTCATCCATAACTATCTTCCACTGAATTTGAGCAGATGTCACCTCCACTCTCTCTTTGTCTGGGCTCTCCCACTTTCACTCCCCTCTTCGGGCCTTTCTGTCGGGGCTGCCAACAGCTGCCCGATTTTATTTTCTAAATGATTTCTACCCCTAACTTGACTGTAACATCCTGGAGGACAAGCACTTCGTTTGTATTTCTGTTTCTCCTGGAACACCTGGCACAGTGTGGACACACTGCAAGCATTCCATTGATAGGCTAGCTGACTGATGGCTGTATTTTTCTCGTGGCAAAACTAAACCAAATCCACTAGCATGTTCTTTGAGGCACTGTTCACAACAGCTGAGACGTGCAAACAACCTAAATGTCCGGAGATAGAGGAATGGATTTTTAAAAATAGGGTACACCTACGTCATGGAATATTACTCAGCCTTAAAAAGGAAGGAAACCCTGCAATATGGGACATGGATGAGACTTGATGACATTATGCTAACAGATATAAGCCTGTCACAGAAGGACAGACGCTGTGTGATTCCACTTACAGATGAGGTATCTTGCAGCAGTCAAACTCATCAAGACAAAGAATAAAATGCTGCTTACCAGGGGTTGAGGGTTGGAGAAATGGGAGTTGCCGTTGGGTGGGCATAAAATTGCAGTTATGCGAGATGAATAAGTTCTAGAAATCCGCCGTGCAATACCGTTCTGATAGGTAACAACCCTGTATTGTACACCTTAGAATCTAAAGGGGTAGATCTCATGGTAGGTGTTCGTAACACATGCAAACACACACACGCATACACAACCCCTAATGCCTTTAAGTATTTTCTTTAAAAAAAACTAAGTTAAGCTAAACAAAAACAAACAAAACTTTACCTCGACCCAATTTCTTCTGCTAGTTACTGCTCAATTTCTTTGGTCTCTTCCACAGCAAAACCCTTCCACAGAGTTTTCCCCCAGTTTTATTGAGATATAACTGACAAATATTAGTTGGGAGTGTACACATAATTTGATATGTGTATATATATGACATTACCACCATGATAAGTTTTGTTGACATCCATCACCTCACATAGTTACATTTATTTTCTCGTGATGAGGACTTTTAAGATTTACTCTCTTAGCAACTTTCAAATATATGATACGGTATTGTTAACTATGGTCACCGCGATGACCACTGTATCTCCAGAACTTATTTGGACTTTCTTAGCACCTTGACCCACTTTGGCCATCCCTCCCCCACCCACCCCTGACTCTGGCAGCCACAACCACCAATTTGTTCTCTGTCTCTATGAGTTTTTTGTTTGTTTTTTTTTTTTTTAGATTCCACATATAAGTGAGATTATATCATATTTTTCTTTCTTGGTCTAACTTATTTCACTTAGCATAATGTTTTCAAGGTCCATCCACATCGTTGCAAATGGCAAAATTTCCTTATGTTTTATGACTGAATAAGGAAAGAATATATATATATATATATATATATATATATATCATAACTTCTTTATCCATTTACCCATCAGTGAACACTTAGATGGTTTCCATATCTTGGATATCGTAAATAACGCTGCAACAAACATAGGAATGTGGATAACTCTTCGAGACAGTGATTTGTTTCCTTTGGATATATACCCAAAAGTGGAATTGCTGCATCATATGCTACCTCTATTTTTAATTTCTTGAGGAACCTCCACTCTGTTTTCCACAGTGGCCACATCAACTTATATTCCCACCAACAGAGCACAAGGGTTCCCTTTTCTTCACATCCTCACCAACACCCATATTTTGTCTCTTAAATGATAGCTACTTTAACAAGTATGAGGTGACAACTACTCTTCCCTGAAGATTAGTGAGGTTAAGCACCTTTTTCATGTACCTATTGGCTATTTTTATGTCTTCTTTGGAAAAATGTCCATTCAGTTCCTCTGACCATTTTTAAAATTGGATTGTTTTGGGGTTTGTTTTGGGTTTTTGTTTGTTTTGGTTTTTTTTGCTATTGAGTTGTATGTGTACTTTATATATTTTGGATATTAAACCCTTATTAGATATATGACTTGCAAATATCTTCTCTCATTCCGAAGGTTGCTTTTTGTTGACGGTTTCCTTGGCTGTGCCAAAGCCTTTTAGTTTGCTGTAGTCCTGCTTGATTATTTTTGCTTTTGTTGTCGGACCCAAGAAATCATTGCCAAGACCAATGTCAAGGAGCTTGCCCTCTGTTTTCTTTGAGGAGTTTTATGGTTTCAAGTCTGACCTCAAGCCTTGAATCCATTCTGAGCTGATTTTTGTACAAAGCAATTCTCTGTATTAGCAAGTCTTCTCTTCTTGTTTTCTCTTAGATCTGATCTGGCTGAGAGTTTACCTCCAAAACCGCTCGTGCTCAGGCCACCAGCGACCTCCATGTTGCTAAAGAGAATGGTAACCTCTCAGTCTTCATTTTTCTTGACCTCCCTACCCACAGCATTTCTTCGCTTGGCTCCAACGACTCCACACAGCTGGCAGGTTGCTCTTTCTCAGCCTCCTTTGCTGGTCGTCTCCTCTCCCCAGCCTCTTCCTATTGGAGTGTTCCAAAGGTCTTGGACTCAAGAGTATCATCGGTTCTGTTCTCTTCTGCATATTCCCTTGGTGATCACATTCAGTCCCAAATATGCAAATAACTTCCAAATTTACATTTAAAGCTCAGATAAGTCCCTCCAGGATAACTTTAGACTTGCGTCTCCAATTGCGTACTCAACATCTCCACCTGGATGCCTATAACACCTCAGATGCACCATGAAACTCCTGACCTCTCCTGAAAAATCTCCCTTCCATCTGAGCTGCAAAGAACTCAGCTGTTTCAGTGCTCACGCCCCAAACCTCAGCCTGCCGCCAATCAGGACATCCCCTTGGCTCCGTCTCCAAACTATATTCAGAAACAGACCACTTCTCAGTACCTCCACCTCTGCTGTCTCCACCCTTCTCTTTCTCCTACCCATCTCCCCGCTCTACCCATGCCCTCTGTGCTCAACACAGCAACCAGCGTGTCCTTTAAAAAACTACATCAGATCATGCTATTCCTCTGTTTAAAATTCTCCAGTGCTCCTCATTTATATCAGAATAAAAGGCAAAGATCTCCAGATGACCAGTAATTCTCTAAAGGAGTTAGACCCCCGGATCCATCCTCCCTTACCATCACTCACCCTTGGCCATCCCCATACACCCTGATCTAAGCACAGTGGCCTCCTGGTGTTCCTCAGATGCTGCAGGTGCTGCACCAGCATAGGGCCATTGGATTTAGCAGGTCCCTTGCCTGGACGCTCCAGCTCTGGCTAGAGCTCAGTGGCTCCCCTCCCTGCAGTCTTTGCTCAAATGTCACCTTCTCAAAGAGGTACAACCTGACTAGCTGCAGAGCATCCCAAGTCTGTCCTCCCAAGTTCTCCTTCTCAGCTCTGCTTGGCCTGTCCATAGCATTCATCACCGTAAAACATATACTAATTTGCTATTTATCATTTTTATTGTTTATTATTCATCTTCTCCCACTAGCATATAAGCTTCAAGAGGGCAGAGATCTGTATCTGTTTAGTTCACAGAGTCATCCTAAGCTCCTGGCATATAGTAAGCACTCAATAAATATTTGTCAAATGGGTTAATAATTCATTAGTCTATCACTCTGGAACCAAGTAGGCAGCATGAGATCCTAGAATGGATCTTCACATACAAAGAAACTAAGAGGGTACATGGTCCCCAGTAAGAAAGGAAAGAGGATTAATCATTTAACTACATGCTCCATGCCTGGTGGTGCTGTAAATAGAGATTTAACCTGAGCATCCATCAAAGCACTGAGCCTTCCCGGGAGAAAAGTATTCACAAAGTACCATGGGGGGTGGGGACGGGAGTCTCTAAGGGTGAGATTTTGATTTGCAGGATTTCAGTTTTATTGAAAGAGCATGTTGGGGTCCGTCCCTCATCATGGGTCTGGCCCCCTTTGTCCTCCCTCTTCCATCCCAGCTTCACAGCTACACCCTGTGATCAATCCTCTGCCCCAGGGGACCAAGCAGGACTTGGCACTCAGACACAATAATCAACACAACCCCAATCGATGTTGAGATCAATGCTGGTGTTTGAAATCAGGTTCCACTGCGTTCACTTCATCCAGCGGCATTTACCTCAGCCGAGCTGGGACTCCAGGAGCTGTGTGTAGCCTTTTCCCCTCAAAATTGAAAGCGGTTTTGTTTTTTTTTTAGTCACAGTAGTGGGTTTCAGAACTGCAAACCAGAGAGGTGTTTTGATTCCACAAACAGCCTCCAGAGGAAACCATTTCAAGCCCAACATTTTTCTTCTGCAGCCAAGGGACCCAACAGCATCATCTCAAAACTCTCCTTCCCCCAGGCCTCTCCCATCACACACATACACGAACACACAAGACCTAAATGGGAAACAAAATCAGTTCCTCAGCCTATTTTTACTCCATCAGAACGTGGAAGGGAAAAAAATGTATTATAAGGAAGGATTCTAATGACCTTATCTGCTTAGAGCTACAAATACCAGAGGATCATATCAGCTGAAAAGTCTCTTTTGTGTTTGCATCTGCCTAGGTCATTATTTTGACACTACTGCCTGTGTGTTTGTGTTTGGACAGGGCTGCACAGCCTCCAACATCTTATGGAGAGAGACACCTTGAAGTGCCTCATGCCAACATCACAGAGCCCTGGTCTGCTTATCTGGGTCAGCAGAGCCTGCTCCCCCCAGGTAGCCGAGCGCTTCTAGAAACACTGGGGATGTGTTAAGAACTGTATGTTTGTTCTTGTGCTTTTGTGAAGTCTGCGTATAGGCAAGCAGCTCACCCTCCCTTCCTTGGAAAGATAGAGAAATCTACCTGAAAGGAGGAGGGGTTTTATGAGTCAGAAGACAGGCCTCTCATCCCCTCCTTGCCTGGCTTTCAGCTATCTTGCCTGATGGAAACTGGGCGTGTTCTAGAATAACCCTCACTTTTGGAGGACATTGAATTCTGAGATGTCAGAGTTGGAAAGGACCTCAGAGGTTAATCAAGTTATCCTCTTCCTCACTCCCATTTCACAGATGAACAAACTAAGGAACAAATAGAAAAGGCCATCTAAGGAGCAGCACCAAGTCTAAAGACAGAGGTAATT
The DNA here is from genome assembly GCA_007922815.1 of Macrotus californicus. NCBI lineage: Eukaryota > Metazoa > Chordata > Mammalia > Chiroptera > Phyllostomidae > Macrotus > Macrotus californicus. The sequence continues at coordinate 24,014 of VMDR010007872.1, forward strand.
TGCTCCAGAGTTTCCACATAGGAAAGGCTCACGGTGGGCAATACTTTGGAGGGGATGACTAGGACACATATTTTAAAGCTACTTTCGCTCACAACATACATGTTAAGATGCATGTTTTGGGGGGCGAGGCTTTGCTAGAAGCTAATAGAGTTTACATGGGACACCAAAGACCTGTCCCCAAGTACCTTTAGGCATACCATAGAATTCAGAAATTCTGATGCCTAATCTAGGTCTGCCCACCACTCCTTGCTGCCTTTCCAGGGATGTTGTAATGGAACATAATCATCTGAACTTCCCTCAGAGCATCCGCTGGTGCCATGGCATGGACTACGCCCTGGCACAGGCTGGGTGACACCTCTTCTATCACAATGTACTTGGTTTGGGCATCTGTAGCCCTTCAAGATGCTAGACTTCAAAGAAATGCTGTCATTCAGATCAGCCTTGCTCAGAAATTTTAAAACCTTTGGCCCAGAGAGTCTTCATTTTTTTTTTGCTCACTCTGACCAATCCCACTCTGGTACTTTCTATGCACACAGCCCTTCCAGCCTCCAGCTACCTGAGAGCCCTTTGAGGTGCTTTGCATGAGCCTCACCCAAACCCACACAGCCTAGTTCTACACACCTGTCAACAAGAGGAGTCATTGAGGGCAGGCTGATAGTTGGAGTTACCTGTCCCTTCCCCTGAGAAAAGAGCTATATGTTCTTGCCTCAGTGATGAGAGATTAGGAATCTTGATAAGCAAACTGAAGATATTCCTTATCTCCTTGCCCAAGAGAATGGTGCCCCTTTGGGAATGGTCTTCATTTCCTAAAGAATGCTTCACAGGACACAAATCCTGTGAAATACTCTGAATAAAAGGAGGAGGAAAGAGATTCTAAATTAAATGAAGTTGCGCACCACATCCCTTTTGCCCACATCTACTGCCCAGAACATTCATGCTTAACTTCTACTGAGTGGCAGAATCACCTGTGGATCATTCTCAAAATACCAATTTCAGTTCCACCAGAATCAAAATTTCTTAGTACTCGTAGGACTGTAGGGTTGAATAAGAGCAATTTTTTTTTCAAAAGTTAGTTGCTTTTTATTTTCATCATATTAACATGTGCAATTGGTTACAATTAAATAAATAAAATCTAGAAGGGGTTCCGAAGTAAAGCAACTGCCCCTCAGTCTCCACGCCTTCCCAGCCTTCTGCTAGGCTTCTGTCAAAGACAACCAACTCTTCACTATTTCCTCTTTCTCGTTATCTTGATGATTAAAAAGCGTGTGTCATATAACACATTTCTGTCCTTTTTATTTCAGCTGTCAGCTTTAGATACTGTCTGTAATGGATGAGGATTTGGCTCATTTGGACCCCTTTCCTCGCCACCATCCCTCCCCGAATGAAGGCATTGCCCTTCTCCGCCACCCCAGCACTGACCGTCCCTTCCCCAGACACGATATCTGCAGACCGCTTGGTCATAGGATAGAGGTAGCACTGGTGAGAAGGGTGGGGCACTACAGTCGTCCCCAGGTTGACTCAAAAAGTTTGAAAACCAGTAAACAGTACTTATACTAGTACGCTCATGTCAGGCTTGTTCTCTGTGGAGCCAGGAACATTTTGTTCTGCTGTGCACGCAGCTTGTAAATGGGGACAGTGTCAGGACATGGAAGTTGTATTAGTCCATGAATGACACCCCCATCACCACCTCAGCACGTTAATGTTTGAAGCAGTCAAGTACAAACTTTCTCACAATTAGAAAGGAACTCATAGACGTTCCATAAAGAACTAAGGAAATAAGCATCGGGGAGTGACGCCTTCCCTCCCTTCAAGAGAGACGGCTGTGATAGCTTCTATATTTCCATAAGTGACTGAGGGAGGCTGCAGATACGGCTTTTGAGGACATCGCTCCTGGGTTCAAACAAAACCAGGTTAATGAAGAAATCTGCCCCTAGATTGTACATTTTAGCTTTGACGACCCTGAGCTCTATTAGACGTGAATGTCTTCAAGGAGGAAGCAGGATCCCAGGGAACAAGAGAAAACTCGCTAGGATTCCAGTTGCAATTTCACGCCAGCAAAGAGTTAACTGTGCTGATATTTTTCTTCATATTGTTACTGTTTTTGGTTAATGCTTTGGTGACAAAGTTCCACAAGTTTTGAGCCACCAGCCAAACCCTATTTTACCTGTGAGTCCTGTTATTTTTATTGTGGGAGTCTCTTGATTATGAACTATTTCAGGGTGCCAGTGTGGCATCCCGGAGAAATGTCTGACAGTGTGGGGTTTGCTTCTCCTCCTCAGCAGCCTTGATGTGGCCCCTCTGTGATGCTCAAAAGACAACATTCCTAGAGACATTTTTAAATAAATTATTCCTTTATATACTTCACCTTAATAGTTCCTTCAAGTTTCACCAAGCTCTCAAGCATCATCTCTAGTCTACCAATCACCCTTACTTCTAGAAACTTACTTCCAGTTTCCTCATTTTGCACCAGCCCAGACTGGTTGCTCTCTGGACCTGGTTATAGCTGTTGTCCCCAGATGTAATCCATCTTTCTTAGGTTTCCCATTTTCCTTTTCCTTTAACTACTTTTATTTACTGGCACATATTCTTAAGCGTCATTTTATTAAAGAAGGCAAAGAGCATACTTTGGAAGATTTGGCCGGCCATAGAAACCTAGCTTCAAAATACCTGCCGCTGAATCTGAAAGGCATTGATCCATTGTCTTCTAGCATTTAGTGTTTCTGATAAGAAGTGTGATACCCATGTGATTTTTATTTCTGATTTCTCTCTGAAGGCATTAAGGGTCTTTTCTTTATTGTTGCTATTCTGAAGTGTGACATGTGTGTCTAGTTGAGACTTCTTACTCATTATGCCTGGCACTTGGTGTCTTTCTTTATTTGAAGAATATAAGCAATCTCTTGTGTTAATTCTTTGATAAGTTCTCACTTCTGTTTTCACCATTATTTATTTTGGTAACTCCTATCAATCAGATGTCGAACCTCCTGAATTAATACTTGATATCTCTTACATGTTCTCTTATTTCTTCCATTGTAAAAGAAAAAAAAACTTTTCTGAGAAATTTTTCGAGCTTAATCTGTTGAGCCTCTATAGAGACTGTTCTTCTATTTTAGCAACCATATTTTTACACTCCAAGAGCTTTTTCACGTTCCCTGGTCACTTCTTTTACGAACCATCTTTTTCTCACGTACAGAGGCTAAACATATTCTCCAAGTTTTCTGAATATGCTTACAAACTTTGTAATCTCTCTTCTGTTCCTGAAACACCTGTTGCCTTCAGGTCAGATGCAAGGCTCCCTCTGCCCTCCCCAGCTCCTCTGGCCTCTAATGGGCTGATTAGCTCCTTCTTCACAGCATACCCTCCAGTGGGGGGCTCCCTGTTCTCTGTGTCATCAATTGTCATTGGTACCTCCACTTCCAAACCTCGGTGGATAACTCCTCTGTTTCTGTTTCTCCTTTGCGTTGTCTTTACTGATGTTATTTACTTTAATGAGATCTCCTCATGGAGAATATGCCTCTGTACTCAATAGAACGTCTTGTGAGAGAAGTTGGCATTTAGAGTTTTTAAAGGTTCTTCAGTATAACACATGACCCAGAAATACCATTCCTCGACATTTGTCCCAGAAAAATAAAAATTTTGGTCCCATAAAAATATGTCCACAAATTTCATAGGCACTTTATTTGTAATAGTCAAAAAAATTGGAAACAACTCAAATAGCCTCCAACTGATAACCAGATAAGCAAATCATGATATAACTCTATAATGGAGTACTACTCAGCAATAAAAAGGGAAAAAAAACTACTGATACACTCAACAACTCGGGTGGATCACAGCATTGTGATGCTAAATAAAATCTTTTCTAAAAAGCCAGTCAGGAAAGGTTATATACAGCATGGTTCCATTTATATGACATTCTCAAGGTGACAAAATGATACAGATATAGAAGAGATCTGTGGTTGCCAGAGGTTAGTATTGGGGAACAGTGTGACTATTCCAGGGTGACATGATAAATTTCCACTGTGGTGACCAAACAGTTCTGTCACCTGATTATGGTGCCGGTCACTCAACTATACACACGTGTTAAAATTTCATAAAGCTGTACACACATACCTACCCGCCAGAAGAAATAGTGCACGTAAAAACATGCAATCTGAATAAAGTATGTATCTGAGTTGTTCGTTAGGATTGTTGGTATTCATATCAACTTCCTGGTTTTGACAAGGTACACGGTTTATGTAAAACGTGTTCAGTGGTGGAAGCTGGGTAACAAGTATAGGGAACTCTACTACTTGATGTGGTTTTATACCTATTGTTCACTTAAAAAAATCCACTGTGTTAGCGAGTCTCAAAAATTACACAATAATAACAATTTCACAAGAAGCAGATAAAAACACCTCCACAGGCGATTCCAATTATGAGCCAGTGGCGTGTTTACCATATTGAACTAGATTCTAAGAAGTCCTACAACAAATCCATCCCTTTAGACTCTGTTCAACCCAGCATCCCCCAGACTTATTTGGGCTGAAGAACCTCGGGTTCATGAAATTTAAACACATTCTATGGAAAACTCAGTGGGAGATGATGATCAAAGAAATCCCGATATTTCTGCAAACAGGCATTTCCTTGAAAGTTTATAAAAAAGAGCTCACGAGCCTTCCATCTCCACCTGCCAATCTATGAAGTTGGCTGCCTGATGTCTTTTGTACTGGAACATAAAAAAATTTTAAAAATAACTGAGGTTCCAGAGCTGTTCTGACCGGGAGAGCTGCTCTTGGGACACACATGCGGGTCAAGGACTCGGGGGGGTCTAAGGCCATATTGTGCAGCTCTCCCACTGAGTAACCTTGGACAAATAGCTTCACACCTCTGGAGGCGTTATGCTCACCACTCTCTTTATAACACCCCCAGTTCAGTTTGGGGCTAATGGGGAAATGGTGCTATAGCAAGGCGAACTGCTCTGAGATTAGCATTCCGAGACTTGAGACATTTTCATCAACCAACCTGGACTGTGTGATGTCAAATGACAGAAATCTGCCTAGCTACGCAGGTGGGGAAGGAGATTGTTGCCCAGGACCTTTCTTGCCCATAAATAAGAGTTGCGAATTGACTTGATGGGTTTATAGGACGGGGACTTGGCTGCAGCAGGCAGAGCTGTGCTGGTTAGTAAATTGGACCACCTTCTCTAAAACGGTCTGACACCACCACTCTGCTTGCCCACATTAACCTTGCCTTGCACTTTTCAGGAGTTGTGTAACCCTGCCTCCCCTCAGTGCTTCTGAACTCCGTTTCCAGTAGGTTAATTTGCACTGGCTTGTGTTTTATGCTGAAAAGACTAGAAAGTCCCTGTCACAGGCATAAGCTATGTACTCAACATTGAGGATGTACACTTATCCTCACGTGCTTTTGAAGTCACATGTAACTCCAAGGCAAATCTCCCTGTTTCCAGGTAGCTGAAGTCACCATTTTGACTCCTTAGTAGCTATTCCATTCAGATAAAGCAGTCAAGCTAAGAATGTCCCAGGCACCCCCTAGGTCTTTGCCAATGTGATTGGAAATTCCCTAAGGGTGGGATTTGGTCTTTTCTTAAAAAGAAAAACCAACAAACAAATAACAACAATAATAAAACCCCAAGACTCTCCTTTACTGCCCCAGCACTGCACCCAGCATCTGCACATAGCAGATGGCCACAGAAAGCCTAGCTCACCTGCGCGCTGTGTAGAACTCTGGCTCCAAGTCAGGAGGCTGGGTCCTGCCTCTTCTAACTCCTACAGAGGAGACCCGTCCTGTTTATAGGTGAGATGCGATTGTCAAGGCATCAACATTTGGCTGAGGAAACCACACTTCATGCAGCCAATTACACAGAATCCAGCACGTGTGAGCACATCGGGAGCTGGTTGGCTCAGCAGTAGAATGGTGGGAATGGGCTGGAGAGCCCACCCAATCAGCCCTACCTCACCACCTCCTCCCACTCGGTAACCCTATGAGCGCTGTTTGGAGAACAGGTCAACCACTCCGGGTGAAAACCTTTGCTTTCTCTTTCACCCCCAATATTGGTTAAAGAGAAATTAAAGAGAGTCTATGATCTGTTTAGGGTGACCAGCTATCCTGGTTGGCCTGAAGCTGAGGGGTTGCCCAGAATGAGGGACTTTTATTGCTAAAGTGGGGAGAGTCCTGGGCAAACCAGGACAGCTGGCCACCCTACTGAAGATCATTAGAGGACACTGATTCAGCTGGTGTGGGAGAGAACTGCAGTAAGGTCAGTGAGAGAGAAATGGGAAGAGATTCCAGGCATGTGGCAGACAGATTCTGAGGTGATTTCCAGCAACCTCCAACCTCCTGGTCTGCGTACATCCATGTAATCTCCTCCCTTTTCATGTAAACAAGGCTTGTGCCTTCCTTCTAACCCACAGAACACGGCAAAGGTGGTAGATACCACCGAGTGACTACGGTGCATGACAGAAGACTCCCTGTCAGCAGCCTGGAGCTAGAACTCCTCTTGCAGACTTAATGAAGTAGCAGTCACATCGGAAAAGCCCGGGTGGTGAGTCCTGGGGGTGGGCTCCTGCTGAGAGCCAGCAAAAAGAGAGTGCTCTCGGTCCTGCAAGTACAGAAACAAATTCTGCCTGCAACCCGACGGGCTGGGAAACAGATTCTTCTCCAGGTAGTCTCCAGATGAAACCTGAGTTGCAGCCTTGGGAGACCCTGACCAGAGCACCCTGTCACACTGTGCCTGGACTCCTGATCCCTGGATGCCAAGGTCATACACGCGCCTTGGGTCAAGCTGCTGAGTTGGTTGTAATTTGTTCCGCAGCCATAGAAAATGAAGAGAAGATGCTTTCAAACACTCTGCTAAGCCTGTGAGAGTTAGCTCACGCAGGAAAGGGTTAACGCCCACACTGTACTGTGGTGTGGTCTGCACCTGGTACCCCTCCTGAGAAAATGGCACAGCCAGGTGGGCGCGAAGGCCAACCCTGGCCCTGACTCTCTGTGCCCTGAGCTGTCGCCTGCTTAAGCCACACTCCATGCTCTGTTAAGTACCTGGAATCTTGTTCACAGACTAAGATTCTCAACATCTGCCAACCAAGCTTTCAAAACCAGGTCACTTCTGACTAGAATCACCCTCCTTGTTACAGCAGCGACCGGCTTTCATCATGATGTGACATTCACTTTGAACAAACTGTCAAGTCAGGAGTTAAAAATCCCCCTTTGAAATGATTCTCTTCCTTTCTGTCTCCACTTCTTCCCCCCCTCCCTCCCTCCCTGCCCCCGTCCCTGTTCATTTGGACTCATTTCCCCTGTTCAAACAAGATGGTAAAAGGATTAGAGCAGGCAGCATTGTACCAAATTGGTCTAATGGAAATGAGGACCCTGCGACTAGAAATGTAGGTAGGACATAAAATAGGATAATTGACAGTTTTCACTTTGCAGGCCAACCTCAGAGTTCCTTTGTTTGACTGGCCTGACCCCCATCTCAGTGTGATTATCCATTCTAGAACTTAGCGAGAGACAGAACAAGGGCAGTCCATGGTCTAGTGGGCCACCTGTGGAAGCAGCAGCACGTGGGGGTTGGCGAGCCCCTTCCTAGCACCCTGTCTCCATCCACCTAAGACTGAACGTCCCCAGCCAATTGACTTGGTCCCAGATTAGCATATATTATCAGTCGCTGTCCTGGATACTCTGGGCTTAGGAGCAGCGGTGCCAGCAACTCAGGGCTCTTTTCAGTTGGAGAGCATCAGGGAAGCATTCTCCCGGGATAGCACGCACAGAGCCTTTGCTTTCACACGAGAACTCACCTGACTTCTCAATTACAGGGCAGCCGGTGCCACGGGCAGTAGGAATGAGATAGCTTCAAAACCATGACATTTGTGCTGCCCAATGCCAAGGTGCAAGGCCAAGTTCCTGTAGAGCTCAAATATTAATAATTTACTTTGAAAATTAATAGGCTTCTTATATCATCTATCAGCTTAAAATCATTTAAGGTGAACTTGCCAGTATGTTCATCAGTGGACCTGGCCACCCATCTTTTTTATTTTATTGTTTTATAATATACTACAGAGGAGCATTTTTTGGCTCATGTACCCTGGGGTTCAGTATCTTCACGCAGTGACAAGAGATACGTCACTCTGCCCAGCCTTAATAAGGGAGAAGTCACACTTGTACACACACTCGTGTGGTAAAGAATCTCACGCGTCAACCTGCTCTGTGGTCCACTGACTATAGTAACTACGTGGGATTTCTACTTTTTGGGGGGTAGCATCTGGTGACACATTAGTAAAAGCAAAAGTAGAATATGGGCCATTTTTCTATATACTCCATTGCCAGACACTTTTATGTGGTCATTTTGATCACTTGAGGAAACCATTGACTTAAATAATATCATCGAAGACTGAGCCTTTGTGACATCTAGGAAACTCTTTCACATAGAAGTCGAGCCATCGAGCCTCCCTTAAGAAGAGGCCGTGTGGGCTGTAGTCGTCTGGCCAGCTCCTCCTTTAATCTCTAGCCTCGCTGAATCTGCTGCACAGAGCTCATTTCTGAAGACAACTGTAAATCAGCAATAATCACATTGTCACGTGCTGAAGTCTGGGCTGTATATAAATAACTGACAGTCATTTTTCTTGTGTGTTCTTTTTTTCCGTTAGGAAGATGGGATGCTTCAAAGCATTTTGCTATTTTAAGGCCTCGGACATTTCCAGTACTTTCACTTGGCCGCTCTGAGCCTTGACTTATTTACAGAGATGCTGAGCTGAGATAAGGCTACTTAATAACCCACCAACTCTTGCTAACACAGTTCCTTTCCATACCCGTGGTGAGAGCCGGCAGGAAGCACTTGCAGACAGAGCCTTAGACGCTGCTGTGTTTTTATTCTAGAGAAGGCGACTTGGACCTTGAGTTACACAGAATGGCTTCAATAGATGGATTCTAAGATTGTGAAATAGTTTTCAGAGGCTTTCAGTTAAAATCCACAAAAAAGGAATTGAAAGAAGAAAGTTTTCTAATTCCCATCCTTATAATAAGTTTGCCGGATCAACAGTATTATCATTCCCACACCAGAGGAGAAGAAATAGAGGGTCAGACTGCTTGCAGGTGGCAGAACCAGTATTTGAATCCAGGTCAGCTCGATTCATCACGTCCGTTACTCCCTCAGTCCCCACTATGCCTTCGACCAACAGAGCCATGGGGATCCAGATGGGAGAGAAGGCTTGGCTTTGCCCGCAGGCACTACAAAAACTCGAGGTTCAAAAATGAACTCACACATCAAATATGTATTAAGCATTTCCTAAGTGTCAGGCACCGGGCTAGGACCCGAGAATAAAAAGTTCAGTTACCACCTTCCTTTAAGGGTCTCCAGTCTAAGGGCTTATGCTAGGAACACCAATCAATGAGAATTTACATGTATTAGCAAGGCAAAGGGATGAACCCTTACTATTTTAGGCTCACACACACACATCTTACACTCTCATATACACACACCCATCAGGCTAAGACTTTGTGATACCTTTTCCTCTTCAAAATCACACCTGAGTTCACTGCAATTTGCCTAAAATAAAATTAATAAGGGGAGGGTGGATATTGTCCTCTTCTCCTTTTCCATCAGGAGCTCAGAAAATGGTACCATCTTGATCTGGGAGAAGAAATCTGGACAATTCTAAACAGTGATATTTGTGCTCTACATGTACTCGTTTGTTCATCTTTTTAAAATCCTATTCATTCTAGAAAAATAGAACATAGAGAAAGGGAAAATTACATCACACCTTCCCACCCCCATAAGACAAACGGTATCAACATTTTGATATTGTTATAAGTTTTTTCTAGACACATGTGTGTACACAGGATTGTACCCTAGATCACAGGTGGCAAACACAAGGCCTGCAGGCCAAATCTGGCCCTCTACTTTGTTTTATCCGGCCCAGCACCTTGTTTCTACCTGGCGGCAGCACCAAGCTCCTTGCCCCTAGTTAAGGAGTAGTTACATTTATATAGTCCTAAAATTACCTTCGGCCCTTTGAAGGAAACCTCAAGGCTGATGTGGCCCCCAGTGAAAATGAGTTTGACACCCCTGCCCTAGAGGCTGTCTCATGACTCACTTCTTTCATAGTGTGTCACAAACATTTTGCCATGTAAATATATATAAATATCATCTCAAGTATACCCATATAACACTGTTGACTCTATCATGATGTGTTTTATCAGTTGCTACTGTTGAGCAGTTTAAGGTTGTTTCCAATTGTTTTATCATTATAAACGATGTTCTACCAAACATTCTTGTCCATTCATCTTTTTGCAATAACCTTGTTATCTCTTTAGGATGTGTTTCTAGACATGGAAGTACTGGGTTGAAACTATACACATGTGTTAAGGATTTCTGCTCTCCAGAACATCTGTAGTAGCTCACATTCTCACCAGTGGAAGGAGGAAGGGCCCATTTTCCACCTTTCTCTAACTAGCAGTGGGACTTTAGGGAGTAGGCGGGAGAGAAACCCTGAGGGCTGAATGAGAAGTTTAATCCTAATGACCGATCCTGAGCAGAGCGGGTCCTGTCGCAGAAGAGGGGGCTCAGGCAGGCTGGGAGTAAAGGACTAGTTGCCTGACGACTGGAACCTGGACTCCACGACCTGTCCACATCTTCGTTGGTTTGAGAGTTCAATGAATTGGCTGATTTTCAGAGACCAACAGGCTTCCAGGAAGCCTCCCCTCCTTTTTGATAACAAAAACATGACACATCAGAGAACCTCTGCCAGTTAAGCCCAAGGAAGCTATTTCTTTTCTTTTTTTTTCTTTTCTTTTTTTTCTTTTTGCATCAGGATGCGATAAAGAATGCCACTTGGAAGTGCAAGTACACTTCTTGATCCCTGATTACAAAGGATCTCACAGCCATAAATGGAAGGTGCCATAGGGAGGTAAGCCCATGGCTGCCCTGGCCCCCGAGAGACCAAGGGGGTCAAGTGCAAGTCACAGAAGCTTGTTCTGGGTTACCAAGGGCAAATACTGCAAGATTTTCAACCCTCAAACTTAAGAATGAGGATGGTGGCAGGGATAAGGAGCCACCTGCTCACTCTTGAAGAAGTCTAGTGTCACAGTGACTTTTCTTTGTCTCCTCTGTAGGTCAATGTGAAAACACCACAGCTTCCGGAACCTCTGACACTGAAGTGTCCCTTTGCTACTATAGACAGCTGTCATTTTTTTTAACTTTTGCCTCGTGCTAAGCACTCCCTGGCATATTTGACACTTGCCTTCTGTTTTATTTATTTTTTAAATTCATTTTTCAATTACCGTTGACATACAATATTATGCTAGTTTCAGGTATACAACATAGTGATTAGACATTTACATACCTTATGAAGTATTCCCCTCAATAAGTATGGTACCCATCTGGCATCATACATAGTTATTACAATATTATTGACCCTGTTCCCTAAGCTGTACTTTACATCCCCATGACTATTTTGTGACTGCCAATTTGTACTTCTTAATCCCTTCTCTCTTTTCACTCAGCTCCCAAACACCCTCCCATCTGGCAACCCTCAATTTGTTCTCTCTCTGAGTTTGTTTTTTGATTGTTCACTTATTTTGTTTTTTAGGTTCCACATATGAGCAAAATCATATGGTATTTGTCTTCCTTTGTCTGGCTTCTTTTCCTTAGCTTTAACCCTGCCCTCCTGCTAAGCCTGGACCCCTGGCAAAACTTCCCTCCCTTGCCCAGGAATCAGGGTGCCCAAGTTCTCTCTCTTTCTGGTTATGTTTGTGGGAATGTCAGGCCACCGTGGGGCTTCACTGTGCCTCTGTTTCCTTAGGCTTAACCGAGGAACAGTAAGCAGGCCACAGAGTGACATGTCTAGAATTAAGTGGCAAAAGTTACAGGGACCACCAACCCTCTCCCCTCTCCTTTCTTATCTCCCAAACTCTCTGCCCCTTTTTTCTTCCCAAGTGTGGAGCTCTTTCCATCAGAGCCAAGAAGCAGGGATTGGCTTCACCTGCAAATGATGGCATTAGTTCTTGCCTTGGTTTACCTCTTAGAGGACTGTGCAATGGGTTCTCCAATAATCCCAATTTATAGAAGAAGAAATAGGGGCACAGGAAGGCAATGATAGGGCTGGCCCCAAAATTAAACAGCTTGTCACATGGAAGGTTCTTAGAATACGACCTGACACGCAGCAAACACCCTACACATCAGCTCTTATTTGCAATGTGTTGTAACTCTTACTTTTGAGCTCATGCTAGTGAGCTCAGTGCAATGTGTACCCAGTACACCCTGGACTGCACTTGACTCTTGGAAAGGACACAATAAATGGTGACTGCTTTATGATCAGCATTGCCTGGGACTAGGGTTGTTTGATACCAGCAGTCCGTTTTTTCACGTTTGGAGTCGCAAGGCTCCCCAAAGACTCTGTCCCCCCAGATAAACTTCCTCCCAGAACTGTTGGCCTCTGCTGAAGACTTCTTTATGGGCGATTTATCTTAGCCCTTCCCCTGGTTTTTTTCCCTCTTCACTGAGCTTCCTTATCACCCTGCTTTACTCTTCGCTCCCCACTTCCCTCTATTATCTCTCCTGTCGCCCACAATGGCTTCACTTTGCATACAGCCACTGCATTCTGGTTCCTTCTCCCCTGTGACTTCTTCCCTTTGTCTCCACACTCAGGAGTCTGATATATGCATCGCAGGAAGGTCAGGCATACCTCTTACATACGCATTTTATCTCCTGCAGTTGGAAAACAATTATTGCTCGCCTCTCTGTACATTCCTTCTCTGCTAACTTTTTCCCTTTCTCCCTACAACTTATTTTTGTTCTAAAAATCACAAGTGGTTTGTTTTCACGTTTTTGTTGTTGTTGTTCTTGTCCTAAATACAAACTTAATGATTGTTTTTACAGAACACGTAAAGACATGGAGGACTGGATAATCTCTTTCAATTTTCTTTCATGTGTCTTTGGAAAAATACACATGTACTCGCATTTCTGGCCTGGCCCCCTCTTCTTCTTTTGTGAGCCCACCCAGGCAAAGAACTACTTTATTGATGGGGCAGCAACATCTTTTAGTCTGTCAATAAAGCACTCCAATGGCTTCTCAGCAACCAGTTCCTTCACAGACTATGCGTTCCATTCACAAGGGAAATATTTCTTATTATTTAGCTTAAGCTTCTTGGAAACCCTTGCATTGTCTTGCTTTGCTTTACTTCTCAATATTGATACCCTTCACCTGCAAATGAGAAGCCACACTAAGCCATAGCTGATGTTTAATGCTTTCTTTCTCTTCCCTCCAATGGCTTATACATTCTTGATTTCCTCCCTGTCCCCTCATCTAAGGAGGCAGACTTTCCTTGCATGCAGAGTATCCTGTCCTGCGAGATTTAAGCAGGACTCAAGATATCAGCTATGGCTACAGTTAATTCTTTTTTTTTTTTGATTTTATATTTTATAGTTATTTTTAGAGAGAGAGAAAGGGAGGGAGGGAAGGAGGGAGAGAAACATCAATGTTTCATTGCCTCTCGAGTGCCCCCAACTGGGACCTGTCCCACAACCCAGGCTTATGCCCTGACTGGGAATTGAACCAGCGACCCTTTGCTTTGCAATCCGGCACTCAATCCACTGAGCCATGCCAGCCAGAGCTGGCTACAGTTAATTCTTAATCACGCAGGTGCAAATTTTGTGGATGGTCTGTTAGTCTCAGGCTGGCCTCCTGCGATGCTTAACAAATAGTCCATCTGCTTCTTCACACTCCCAGCCTGCTTGCAGTTAGGTAAGGTCACATGACACAGGCTGGCCAATGAGCTGTGGGTGGAAGTGATGTGTCTCACTTCCAGGCCAAAGCATAGAAGAGCCAGAGCAATTCTCCAGCTGTCCCTTCACCTGCCCAGTGACAAGGAGGCCTCATGTTGAGATGGTGCAGCTGTAAGTTTGGGGCATCCCAGGGTTTCTGGACCCCTGCTGAGAGTTAAGCCCCTGGGCTTGTTGATAACACATAATAACCTAACCTACTCTAATATTCTAACATCCTATGCTGTGAGATAAGGGTTGCCTCCTCTGGGCTAACTTCAATATGTTCTGAAAACCTACATTAATTTTTAATATGTCCCACACATGACATAAATAGAAAGTATCAGTTACCAAGGCACACACATAATATGCGCCAACTTCACAATCTAGATAGGTAAATATATCAATAATTAGATACAGATATAGATAGGCCAAAGCACCCCAGAAGAAACCAGGATGGAAAAAGTTTTAGTTCTTAGTTGCTTAAGCAATTGCAATGTTAATGACTTGGTAGAGCAAGAGGGGGAATAAACAGGCAGCCCCTCGAGTGAGATCTAGATGGAGTCCAGAATTAGGGATGTGCTCAGCCACTCAATGCCAGCAGCACAAGCAGGAGAGAAGTCCTACTCCTAAGAAACATAGCTATGTGCTCTAGAGGCAGATACCTCTTTATTTAGGCAGCTAATGCCCTGTACCTTTTGAAAAGTATCTGTAAAAACAACAATTATAAAATCTCAAACAAAACTTTTAGAAAAGTGATAGATGAATAATTTTTGTTGGTAGAGTATGAAATGTGAAATGGAATCTGTAATGTTTAACACTTCCAGTTATAAAAAGAAAGTCTCAGGGATATAGTGTACATCATAGGGAATATAGTCAATAATATAATAACTATGTATGGTGACTTATGATAGTGATCACTTGTTAAATGAGTGTATGGTACACCTG
>VMDR010007873.1:0-38702 GCA_007922815.1 Macrotus californicus
GGAATAAGAAGCATAAATGGTAGGTAGAAGATAGACAGGGGGAGGTTAAGAATAGTATAGAAAATGTAGAAGCCAAAGAACTTATATATATGACCCATGGACATGAACTAAAGAGAGGGAATGTGGGTGGAAAGGAGTGTGCAGGGTGGAAGGGAATAAAGGGGGGAAAATGGGACAACTGTAATAGCATAATCAATAAAATATATTAAAAAAAAGAATCAACCAATGAAGCATAAATGAGTGGAACAACAAATCAATATCTTTCTGTCTTTATCTCTCTCCCCATTTCCTCTCTCTAAAAATCAATCAATCAATGTGTTATATATTCAAAATATTTCTCCCTTTCACTCTGGGTAGATGTACAACATTCCCCCGATAAGCTGGCTAACTTTGAAAATACTTATTCCTAAAACATATTCAAAGAAAAACACCTTGAGGAAGCATAAGCCCTCCTGTTATTATATCAGAAAACTGGCTTCAGATAACTGCTCATCTGCATTGAAGGAGAATTATGTCCTCAGGTGCCTCTATGCTTCTCAACTACTAAGCTCACTTTTAGAAATGTTTAAACAAAAAATGCATCTTCTCTGTAAATATGCTAGTATTGATATTTTTTTCTCTATAGAAGTTCCCAATTTCCCCATCACTTGCTGGTCAACCCGGTCTTTTTTTATATACCTAACAGCAGATTAGTTCAAAGCTTGTGTTGAATTTTGTTTATGTTTCTCAAAAGGAACATTCTGCCTTTTATTAAAGGAAATACCTGTGAGAAATAGCGAGGATGGCTGTTATAAATGATCTACTACCCATATTCAACTCACCTTCTGCCTGTGATTTTTCTCTCCTTAAAACCACTGGACAGCATAGGACAGTGAAAAAAACACAGGTTGGTTGTCAGACAAACCTAGTTTTTAATTCTCAATTCATAAATTCATTGATTATATGAACTTGACACTTGAGCTCTCTCAGCCTCAAGAAAAGTGACATGCCAATATCTTGTGCACTCTTTACAAAAATCTTGTGTCTACCACATATTTGGTACTCACAATTGTATCTATTATGAAAGACCACTAGAGCTGAAAGCGTATTAGAGCTCATCTAGTCTGACCTCATCTTCCAGAGGTGGAAACAGGACCCAAAAGGAACAAGGACTCTCCTGGATTTCTGGATGGTCTGACAATCCGTTATCAGTCTGCTCCAGTACTGCCTCTGCCCCACCACCTCTCTGCCCCAGGGTTCACCTGAGACATCTTGCTCCAGTGCAGGCCTTGTCAGCATCATTTTACTGGCCCTCCTGAAGCTTGTGTTGGTGCAGTGCTTCTAAAACTTCTCTCCCCTCAGTCTCCAGGAGCATCAGGCCTGTCTCATGAGATCTTTGTCTCCTCAATTTGGGTGTCCCACAGTGATTCATCTCGGGGCACTGTTTCCCTCATTCTGTAGAATTACGTTTGCATTTTCTATACCTCCTAAGATAATGACTCTTAAATTCGAACTTTCTTCCTGTCTCTGGAGAATTAGCTTCAACCTACTGCTCAACATATCTGCCTGGGTGTCTCTCAGCCACTTTATATTCAATAGCACTGAAAGTTATTCTTCAAACTATCCACCAAGTCCAGGTATGAACTCCTCTTCTAGCAATGGCACCACCATCCACCCAAACACTGGATTAAGACACTTAGGACTCATTTTTTTTTATTCTTTCTCTCCCACACTGTCTACACAACACCCTGCTCCTGTGCTGAATATTTCTGAAATCCATTCATGCTTGTGCATTGATAACATCACTGCTCTAGTTCAAGTCTTCATCCTCTTCCTCATTTTCCCAAGTGCCCTACCTTCCCTGAATACACACCATTCAAACCCATCATCCGCAATAAGCAGAATAATTTGTCTAAAACAGAGCCACTTAAAGAGTGGCTCTCAGAAGAGTGATCAGGTTTCTGGACACGATAAAATAAGAAGTTCGTGCCAGAATGTGAATCAACTACATCACTAGCTTGCTATTTAGTTCAGCTGACTTTTTTTTTAAATAGCAAGACATTCTCCATGAAAGAAGCAAGTGTTGATTTATATTCTGTCACATGCTTTTTACATCATCACAGATCAGGACTTTGAATAGTACTGATCTCAAAAAGTCCAGGTCCCCAGTGTGCCATGTGAGACCATCTAAGGTGTGACATCTGCTTCCCTCTCCCACCCCATGTGTCACTATGTTCAACTCATCTTTTCCGCTCTAGCAACATCAACCTGCCTCTCAGCCTCTCCTCCTCTCCACCCATGACCATCCTCCTCAGCCACACCTGTACTTGTAAGAAACACACAATGGTGGGTTTCCTCCAGAGAGCCTTTCCATCATCATCATCATCCCCATCTTCCTCCTTCCTCTACTCTCATTGTGTCTTGCACATTTCATTTGCTATACTGATCATGTTGTTTTATAATCATTTATTTACATTCTTCTCCCAACCTTAATGCTAACTCCTTGAAGATAAGATCTGCATCTTACTTATCTCTATTAGTCAGAAAACATAACATAACTACTGCAGTAATACAGAAACCTTGAAATCTCAGTTGCTTAACAACATTGAAAGTCACTTCTTGATCACACAAAGTCCCATGCAGGTGTGTCTAGATGGTGATCTCAGATGGCTTACCTCCTCCTGGTCATTCAGGAATGCAGACTTTTAGATCTAGTGATGCAGCTAAGTCATTGGGCCTTGGAGTCATTTTCTGGGTGTTCCACCTTCAGCTAGAGATGGTAAAAGAGAGAGAACTATCACACAAGCTCTTTTAGGAGCTAGACCTGGAAGTGGCTTTTGTTACTTTTGCTCAAATCCTTTGGCCAGAATCTAGTCACATGATTGCACCTGACTGCAAATGAACTAAAAATACTGTTACCTGTGGACCCAGAAGGAAAAGGAAACTGCTCTAATGAGCACCCAAAGGTGCCTAAATTGGCCAGGCCCAAACTTCCAGCGTTTATCACTTCATCTTGGAAGAATGGAAACTACTAGGGGCAGTGGCAGGTACAAAAGCCAAGAACAGTTTTGACCTATCTCGGGGACAGGCTTCTTAGGCAGATGGGCTTCTCTGAAGCTTCTTCCAGAGGTATCTGCTCCACTTCCTTGCCATTTCAGGCAGCAACCGCACTGCTTGACAAGAGACTTTCAATCCCTCCTTCATTTACATTTCAATTTACATTTGTCATTTCCAGCAGCTAAAGAAGAAAAGTAAAGAGTGTTACATTCCATTTATACTGACCCCACATTTTTTTCTGTGTGTTTCAGTTTCCTAGGAAAATCTTTAAAGGTTCCATTTGAACTCAAGTGATACTGCCATTTTTTTAACTTAAACCATTCCCCCAAATCTCTTAATCTGAACTTTAAATGGCACTCTTTAAACAAAACATTAATTCAGGACCCAAACAGCTTAACAAGTGTCCTTTTAAAGGAATAGTATTTAATTGTATGAGCTACTAAATTATCAATCCAAAGTTCAGAAAGTTATTAATAGAAGATGATGTGAGATGGATCAAAACATATCATACTTGGGTAGGAAACAACCCATTTTACAATTCCAAGGAAATATTCACACCCTCTCTCAGCTGGAAGTTAGAGCCAAGCCTTCCATTGTGTCAGGCTTTAAATTGAAGAAAATTATGACTTCAAGCAATTTGTAACCTGACAAATGTAACATAACAAAACAGCCAATCAAATAACGTCCATTAGATCATTTGCAGAAGCAAAGAAACTTTAATTATAAGCCCCTAATTTGTGGACATACAGACTTTTAAAACCATCAATATATAGAAGCCTACCTATCTTAGCAATTTCTATTTCTCCCTTAACCTTTCCATACACTGGCTTGAGGCTCTGAAGGCAGACCCTCATCCTTAACACTACGTCTTGACTGTCTCTTAATTTCAACAGAACCTTATGAAACAAAGAACTGAACTAAGGTATGTGCTTTCAGACCTCCCGCTGGCCCCACATGACAAGCTGGGAGAAAATCTGTCATTACACCAGTGGTCTGCCCTGCTCCCTGCTAAAGCCAATATTCAAACAGACATTTCTATACACTCTTCATGAATTCATCGGTTTCTTCAGCGGATTTTTGAGTGCTGGCTATGTGCAGGGTACTGTGCTAGCATCGCTGTTTTAAAGTAGAAAATGCATTCTCTAAGAAGCTTATAATCTGATAAGGGAAAAAGACAGAGGCACCAATATTTAAAATTCAGAACTATTTACTGGACACCTGTTCATGCCAGGCATTGTGCTGAGTCCCTGGGAGTAAGGTAGATGGGACTGAGACAGACTGATGAACAATAATGATCATGTGAACAAAATTTGTGTGAATAAAAGTACTAGGGTGGTATATTGTATATGATGATGATAATCATACTGGTAGTGATAAATTATAATAAAAATAATACATAATAACACACTAAGTTACTATGCGATTTTAGTAAGCTTTCTAAAAATGTTCACTCATTATAAAATTTTAAGTTATAGTAGTATCACTGTTATTGTCCCCATGATACAATGGAGGAAATAGGAGCACAGAGAGAAAACATAACTCATCCAAAATCACACAGCCTTAACTGGTGAAGATGGGAGTCAAACCTGGCATTCTGACTCCAGGCAACATCACAAGGATATAGATGTGAAGAAACAATGAGGTCTGCTTAGGATGTAACTAGGAATGCAATCAGAGAAACGTCCATGGGAAAGAGGATGTTTTGCCAGTTATTGAAAATGAATATAGAAAGATAAAAAAAAAGAAAACCAAGCCTCCCAGGGAGTGGAAATGGTACATACAAAGGCAGAGAGGCAGGAAGGAGTGTGTCACATTCGGGGAATGGCTTCTTAGTGCTACTGGGGGCACAGAGACAGGAGATGTACAAGGGATGACATAGAAAGATAGAGTAGAAGAGGGAGGCAGGTCAAAGCCTCTATCTGCCATGTTTAGGAGCATGGACTTATCTCCCAGGGGATGGGAAGCCCTATCCATTATGGGGTGTAAGAAGCACCTCTGTCAAAAGCCCTGACCTCCCCCCAAACAAGGCTCTCCCTTTCTCATATCTGCCCAAGTGCCAATAACATTGATTTTAGTATTTGACCAGTTCTTTCTCTATCATGTGAATCAACTCTTGTTCTTTAAGAGTTTGCTGGAAACAAGTCACAACCTCAAATACCTGTCCCCTTTATGCAAGCTGAGGGTTTTTATTTTAAATAAAAATTCATTAGGGTTTAGAGTAACTACAATAGCTTTGCGGGCGGGGACACTTTACAAAGCAACTTTAAAGTACAATAGATTGAGGACCTAACAAGTTGACAGAGCCCTTGAAAGCAACAGTATTTAATGGGCACAGGTACTTAGAAAAGCAATCCAAAGCTCAAAACGTGCACACAGGTATGCCGGCCAGAGGTAACACCCCACTGCAGCTGCCTGGGCAATGCCAGCCCTCCTTCTGTTGGGGGAATCTTGTCTTTCTGGGCCCAGACTCCCTTCTCCAGAGTTGAAGATACGAAATCGCTCCACTGGTCCTACTGTACATGGACCTAAAGTGCCTAAGCATGGGGACTGCACTGAGGCTGAGAGTGCCTGCACACTGTGATTCCTACGAGGTTGCCCCTCCAGTGGTCATCGAGCATTTCAGTATCGATCAGACCAAACATGGGCTGCAACTGCCCTTCCATCTCCAGCCAAGGAAAAGGGAGGAAATGGCGTGGTCTTGTGGTGAACCACAGGGTGGGGAGAGGGGGCGGTTTGCCTCGGGGAGCAGTCCGCCCCTGGTGCAGGCAGTAAGGGAGTGCTTGGCTGTGGAGAATGAAAAATAAGAATAAAACCAAGTATTCTCATGTGCTTGAAATTTTAAACAATGGCAGGGACAAAACACAACTCCCCATCAGAACAGACACCCCCAGGTTCCCCTGCTCTTCGGGGTGTGACCAATACTGTCAGCTGTTAGCTGGATTTCATGTGGGAGGCGATGGCTGCCTTTGTCACTTCGGCTGACATCGCATGTGGTCTTGGACAGAGAGCATCAGGCTATCGAGGAAGCCATCTCCATCCTCAGTTTCTGCTGAGAAATTGTCCTCTTAATCCTTCAGAGAGCATCAGTGTTAACTAGGTTCCATGAAACTGCTTCCTGGGGAGAGGCTAAAGGGGCCACCCTGAGCAGTCACCTGGGCCAGTGGCTCATAGATGTGTGTACGTACCTGTCTGTCAAGCTTAAATAACATCCTCGGAGAGGGTTGTAAGCAAAGCATTGACATTTCACATTTGTGTTTCACAGAAATGATTTTGATGTTTGGTAGTGAAGGGCAAACTAGGCAATAGTCTATTGGAAAGTGATAAAAAAAAAAAGATGAGGCTCTTTGGTTGGACAGAGAAAAATTCACATAAAATACTACATGGTGCTCTTTCATCTGTAACCCTATTAAAGTGGTTATAGGGGTCATTCTGTAAGAAATGCCATGTAGGGGTCAACCTGCAAAAAGTTATCTGAAAGCACACATCCTTACTTAAATTCGTGCTAACTGAATAGAGGAAAAAAGTAAATACTGCAAGAATTCTGAAGAGGAGATATCAGTGTATCCTGAACTAAAGAATTGTACTTCTTTACAGTTCAATCAAATTTTCCCAGCCTATGGGCACATGCAGCCCAGCTCTGCTCTGTCCAGGTGCCTGGGCCCTGAGCAGTTTGAGGATCAGACTTGGGTCTTGGGAAGTTCAGTATAAACCAGGATGCAAGATACCCTTTGCTTGCAAGAGAGCTTAATGCTCTTTCCCAGACCGCAAAGTCCCTTCTGCCTTCCATTCTCTGTGACGGAGCACTGTGTGAGAATTTGACTCTTCATTTTGGGCCTTACATAAGATGCTTGAGATGTACTGAAGGGGACAAGAAAGGGAAGGCATTGATCAACTAATGAGCCTTGAGAGAGGGAAGGTGGCTTTGCTTCTAATGTTTGGAGTCACCTTCACTTGCTTGCTGAGTTCTAACACAATGCCCAAGCTTGTGATTCTCCTGGAGCATCTGATATGCCCCGTGTAGGTCCCTTGGGGATTGCTGTGACATCATCATTTCCTGGTTGGAGGTGTTTCTACAATAAACTTTTCTGTGATCTTAAAAAAAAAAAATTTTCCCAGCCTAGAAACACTTTATGTTCATATTATATACACAAAATATAGTCCCTTTATTTCTGTTGGTTTGAAAGCTCAAATATCAAATAATTCCTTATTTTTTTGTGTTGGACTATAAGCATAAAAATACCAAAATGTTTTAATAACAGAGATTTTAAATTATTTTCATTTACCACTTTCATTATTGACTAAATAAAATATATTTATATAAATTTTGTCATACATTATTTTATTTACTACTCACAAAAGGTGACTATAGAATCATCTCCATTTGCAGGTAAAGAAATTGAGGACCATCCCTGGCCAGTGTGGCTCAGTTGGTTGGAGCATTGTCCCATAAATGGAAAGGTCACAGGTTCAATTTCCAGTCAGGGCACATGTCTGGGTTGCTGGTTCAGTCTCCACTTGAGGCACATGAGAGAGGCAACTGATCAATGTTTCTCTCTCACATCAATGTTTCTCTCCTTCTCTTTCCCCTTTTCCTCTCTCTAAAATCAATAAGCATGTCCTTGGGTAAGTGTAAGAAAAAAAAAGAAAGGAAATTGAGGTCCACAGAAACCAAGTTACGGTCATTGGAATGGAAATGTGAGAGCTGGAATAGCAACCTAGGTCTTCTGGAAGCAAATCCTCTGCTCAATGGACTCAGGGAACTTTCCAAAGCCACTCACCAAACCCCATTCACACGCTAGAAGAACATTCACTAACCACCATCCACATGACATCAGCAACAACAGGGGGTTTTCACTGGACACTCTTTCCATAAAGGGAATAGGACACCTGATCAGGACACTCAGCTTAGGACATTTATCCACTGTGATCCTTTTAAGCATTCTTTTGGCCTCTCTCTCAATGGCACCAAAGATCTTTGCATGCATAAGTTTCCCCATCAAGAAAAGGAAGAGGAGACTCTGCAGCCTTGCTCAAGCTTTACAAGAGAGAATTCCTGGGAGAAACAGAAAAGGGAGGAAGCCCCTACTGACTGCTCCAATGAGCAGAGGCAGCCCTGACCTACTACTTTCACTCAACACTGAGAAAAGGTTGGGTAGTTTTAATAGGGAACAAAACTTACTACCTTCAAAAACTCACTTCAGGGTGTGTTGAACAGGGAATGGACTACTTTAAATATTTAGAGCTGAGCTGGGACTCAGCACTCACAAGAAGTCTGTCAAATGCATCATCACTCGTCTGCGGCGAGCAGCAGCCGACTGAGAAGAGGAAGTAATTTTCAATTAACTGATCACACAACATGCCTGAGCCTTTTTAGCAATAATCACTCAAAAAAAAAATACTCTTTCTTGATGGGCCAGATGTCTCTGGAGCCTACTTGGAACCAAAGTTACTGGATACTCATGCAATTACATCCCCATTGGTGGAAGAGCTCTGCCGTCAAGGGCCTCACCCACCTGGGCACTCAACTGGGGATGTGTGGGACCCATGCAATCCTGGCTCCTGGTCAGGAGGGCAGGCTCTCGGGTAGCTCGCTGGCAGGAAGAGATGCTGGGGAGGTTATGCATCTGAGTCACGTGGTATGAATTCCAGTCCAGGCTGTCATGTATCAGCCGCAGTCTTTCTGATCTTCAGTTTCCTTATCTATAAAATAGTAACCCATTCTCAGGGATTTTTTAGAGAATTACAGGAGTTAATAAATACAAAAAAAAATGTATTGCAAGTTGTAGAGAGTTCCATACATTTGCACGTAGGAGTAACAAAAGGCTGGGCTCAGCCCCCTTGGCCCTGACTTGCTCCACCACCCCCCACTCAGTACCATGGGGCGTGAGGCAGGGTGGGGCTGGTGTTACAGACTCCAGGGTCCAGCTCAGCTGCAGGTCTCAGCAGACTGGGATGACTCAGGGAGCAGCTGAAGCATTTTCAAGTGCACATCCATCTCCAGATGCAATCTGAACTGGCCACCTAATTCTTGTTATCTTTCCGTTTGGAGAATGCTAGGAATGGCAATTATGAAATTTTAAAAGATTCATTGGCACCATTAGAATGAAATTCATCTTTAGAACAAAGAAGACTTGCTCGCTTTTGCATACAAATAAAACCTGCACAAAACCCTGGGATCCCTTCCATTTCCTCCTTGGCAGAGTTTCTATCCTCTAGAAATAAAAGTAATTCTGAGAGGCGTATGCTTTGCAACTTTATTCTTCTTTTTTGATAACAGCACGAGCATTGTGGAGGGAACATATGGGGGAAATGCTTTACTGAGAGTTGGAAGCACTTGTCAAAATAATAACATTTATTCAATGCCTACTACGCACCAGGTGGTTCTTCTGTTATGTCATTAAATTCAGACCGTAATTCTGTAGAAACTAACGCCACCCCCACGTCACAGAAAAGAAGACGGAGGTATGGAGAGGTGAGTTCACTTATCCAGGAAAACACAGAACTGAGATAGAATTCACATGCTGTGCGGCTCCAGTCCCGTGCTCTTTTCGAAACACAAATGGAATGAAACTTCCCCTAGGAAAAAAAAAAGCAAGGAAGTCCTAGGCATTTCCCACTGGGTGTGCCAGGATCACGAGTCCTAAAGTGTCAGGAGGGATAAGGCCAGGTTTGTTCTGAGGCTCCCACAGAGGCCAATCGAGTAAGAACTGGCAAATGAGGTTTCTTTCCTTATGACTTCCATGCACAGAAAAACACTATGGAGCTGGCACAAGAACAGCAGAAAGACCCTGGATGTTACAACAGAGATGAGGGGCCCACATTGATGCAAAGGCACCCCATCCTGCTTACCCATAAATGTGGGCACAGCCAGGCCTCAGCGAGTTGGCAGAGTTGGCCAAGGTGTCCCCTCTGCTAGTGTGTCTGGTGAAAAAATACTCTAACCTTGAGATCAGATTGAAAGCCCAGTCCACTATTTATTAGCATTGTGACCTTCAAGAAAGGATTAACCTCTCTGAGCCTAAACAGGGTTACTGGGGTGATTAAATGACATTTTAGTGTCAACATGGTATCCAGTTTATGCAGGAGCTCAAGGTAGGAGGCCCTGTAGAGATATACCCCCACTGCAAGAGGAGGGATGCCCTGACTGTGCTGGGCCCACCCTGCCCCTGGCCACATCCGGAACACAGCATTCCACAGACACCTGTCCATTTACCCCAGCACCACAGGAGCAAGGGTTCGATGTTCTGGTGTGGTAGCTCTGAAGCCTGAAGCCAGGCTTGGAAAAATAATTCGGAACAGCAAATAAAAAGCAGCTAATCTCTATTTCACTATAAAGCATAAATTAGAAATGATAAAAAAAAATTAGGAGACACCCAAGTCATCTCTGGAATACTGATTCACTTGTCAACTTTACAATCTTTTAAAAGTAAAAGCACTGCATTTTTAAGCAAGTCGTTCGGGAGAGAGAATGGAATGCCCATCTTCAGCATTTCATAGCTTTTTATTTGTAAGACTGGAAACGCCACCTAAGGAAAGCACTGCATCTGGTCTTAAACAACTCAGGTATTTGAATATACAATACAACTAACCGGTGGCTGGGAAAGAACAGCAAACCTCTCATGCATATGAGATGGGACTTGAAAACAATGGGACCTGTAAACAATGGCTCTGTTTCCAAGGGCATCCTCCACTGACTTAATCTGAACATTACACAGCAGCATTGTGGGCAGGTGTGCTGTCCTCTGTCCTCCTTCCTCAGGAGTGTAATTCCCCTCACAGTCTCAGCAAGGATGTGGAGGGATGGCAGTCTGCCTCCCTCCACTCTCTTTCCTCATGCATAAGACCCCTGACCTTCTCTACCTTACAAGGTCAATTCTAGCCCCTTCACCAGGATGCGCTGGACCTGAGCAGGAAACACCTGGGCAGCTCTGGTCCCTGACTGCTGGAGACACCCTTGGTCAATGTTCGCTGTCCTAAGGTCCCTTCCCACCCTGCACAGGCCATGGAATAGCCCTTCAGTCATGGTAACACCTTCTAACCCCTGAGAGGGACAGTTGCCCACTGAAGAGGTCTGAACCCACAGATTGTTTGTTTGGCCACAGAGAAGGAGAACAAGATGGCTCTTGGGCACTACAATTTGGGCGTTGTACCCTTAAATCAGAGAGATGATTGAGGTGGGAAGAAAATAGGATTCAGCAAATAACAATACAGGGTGCCCAGTTAAATTTTCAGTTCCACATCCTAGGTATGAAACATATCCATGTAGGATGACACTCTCCTAAATTTAGAAACCTCGTAATATTATTTTAAGCACATTCTTAAAATATGGTTATTTGGTGAAACTAGAGTTGCCGGGTAAAATACAGGACACTCAAATTTGAATTTTAAATAGACAACAAAAATTTTAGGAGGTATAACTGTGACCTGCATATTGAATAGAACCAACTTATACTAAAAATTATTTAGTTTTGGTCTGAATTTCAAATATTGCATGGGGTATACTTGTACTTAAAAAATTATTAGTTATCTGAAATTTATACACTGCCAAGCTTCCTGTGTTTGACCTGGCATGTCGAGCAGGAGATCTACTCAGGTGTCTGGAAATCAGCTGCCTCCCACCTGACACAAAAGTAGATGTCCCCCCATCACCCCCACTGCCAGAGGAGAAAGTGAAGTAAGTGATGGAACCCAATGAGGAGAAAGGTACCTGGATGAAACGTCTGTAGGTGTACCACTTTGGATACCTTCAGTTACAACTGACAGAAAGCCAATTCGAGCCTACACAAAAGACAGGCTGCAATTTCCCAGGGAGCTGACAGTGTAAGGAACAGAGCTGACCTAGCTGTGTCCAAACGAAGGGTTCTGGTGATATCCTTAGAACATCTCTTTTTCTCCATCTCTCGGCTTCTCTTTTCTCTGTTTTGGCTTCATTCTTAGGCAAGTTGTCCCCACATGGTGGCAATGCTGGCAATCAGTAGTTTCAGCTCTCAACATCCTTACAACTAATGATCCCTCTCTCCCATTTGTTTCTGTAAAAGGCTCGGGGCAGCCTCTTGGGGACCTGGGGCACTGCCCACTCCTATGGCCGAGGGAGGAAGCCTTCTCCTCATCAGACAACACGTGGAAGAGTTTCCCAAAAGAAAGACAGTCTCTGCCACCAAAGGACTTGGGGAAAGGAAAATGTGAATAGAGAAGCAAAACTACAGGGACTATATCACTCGATAAAACTCATTCATCTGTCAAATGTCCAATCCCAGAAGAGGTTCTCACTAAGGCAGGTATAGCCAAAAGAAGGAACCAAAGCAGGAATATGATGGTTGACTGACAAGTGGCCTAAATAAAGCAGTTAGTGCCAGCATGAGGCCGAATAATGAAATAACGAAGGTAAAGTTTTCTACCTGTCAGGTCTACCTGACATAAGGGTGAAATCCGCGTGGGAAAAATCCCCATACCTTCTCCAGCACTCACAGAAAAGGGAGTGATCTCAGGGCTCCATCCCGGACAATAACTAGACGTGAAAATCTATCACTGTCACACAGAAGAAGGGGACTGAAGTCAGATTTAAAACGCCAAGCGAAAAAGCTCACACACCCCTGTCAAGTCCTCCATTCGCCAGCCTCACTCCCACAGACAGATGCAGAGCTTCCCTCAAGCTGCCTTCTAACCTGAAAGTTGTTTCCTAGGGAGATTTTTCTGAATGGAAGAATTCAATAATTATTCATTGTCACAGGCTTGACATTACTTGCTTTAGTGGAAACAACATTTCCAGTGACCAGTCAGCCCTGAAATTAAACAAGAGTTTAAAAGATGACTGGAAATGAGGGCCAGGAAGCTGGTGAAGGGGATGTCTTTTTTTTTTTAAGATTTTATGTATTTATTTTTAGAGAGGGGAAGGGAGGGAGAAAGAGAGGAAGAGAAACATCAATGTGTTGTTGCCTCTCACATGCCCCCAACTGGGGACCTGGCCCACAACCCAGGCATGTGCCCTGATTGGGAATCAAACCCGTGACTCTTTGGTTCACAGGCCAGTGCTCAATCCACTGAGCCACGCCAGCCAGGGCAAAGGGGATGTCTTATATCTCCAAGGAAATATAAATAGGAATTCACAGCAGAATTCAGATAAGTGAATACTAGAGTTTGATCCGCTGATGCTACTCTCCAAAGAGCAAGAAAACCGCGATGGCTCTTTGGAAGGGGGCGCACTGCAGAAGGAGAAAGTACAGTCAAGAGGGCAGAAGGAAAGTGCTCAGGAAATCTCCCCCTGTCCTTTGGTCACCAACTTGCTGCTCTATGCAAGATGAGGCTTCCTAGAATTTTGGCGAGTACAGGGCACCTGCACTCACCAAACAGGTACCGAGAATCTCCCATAGCCACATAGCCGGGGAAAAGGAGGGGCCACAGGGAACCTGTGAGATGCATCTCACCCTCAGAATCCATTCCATTCCACAGTTCAGGTTGGAAGTTTAGTGATGAAAACAAGTAATTAATTTTAAAATTCTATTGCCTCTGACCGTTAAAATGGGCCATCTGACCCCCAGCTGGGCTGCTGGTATCAGAGTCCCAGCGTCAATGGGACAGATGTCCTGGCAGAGGTTCACCAAGGCCAAAGAGGAGGCCACCCTCACTCCCATGGCGCTGGCAGGTCTGGGGGCCTCTCTGGACAGAGAGCGGAGGTGCTGCTGACAGCACACCTGCACCCTGATCACGCAGTCCGACGACCGGGGTTCAGCGTAGATGGAGGAACAGTTGGGAAATGGCCATTCGTGGCTGCAAAGAGCTTCCTCAAGAGAATTCAGGTTAAATCATTTCACAAAGTCTTGATCTGAGAAAGAAATGGGGCTCATGTAATTTAAGTCAGAAAGGTGGATTGAGTTGTTTTAGGCCAAATCGATAGGCTTTTTGTAAAGTGACCTATAACTCTCCAGTCTTGACAGTCATTCTGACAAGTCGCCATCATCTCATGCCTCTTAATCAGCATCTCCTCATCCAGACTTCCTCCTTTCTTCTCCGTTCTCCATAGCTTTTCATGTGCTCAGGATAGAGACCAGAACCCCTCGCTGCCCCAGCAGGCCCTGCATGTCTGCCCTGCCCACCTCCCAACCTCCTTCATGCCCCACTGTTCCCTGAGGTAGCCACTCCAGACTTGTCTTCAATGCACCAGGGCCTTTGCACATGCTGCTCCCTCTCCTGAGAACACTCCTCTCCTCCACCCTTTAACTAGTTACTACATATTCTTCCTTCAATAGCAATTGCAATCTCATTTCCTATAGGGAAGATTGTTATTTACATTCTCATACCAACATTTATCATAAATGCAGTGTTCTATTTCTTTTTACAGGTCTTTGATTAAAGTCAGTCTCTCTCACTAGAGGATAAGGTCATGAAAGAAGAGGCTGGGACTTTGTTTTTTGTTTATTTTCTTTTCTCACTAACAAGTATAAGACATGGGAAATATGGAAATAATGAAGGAAGGAAGAAGAAGGAAGGAAGGAAGGAGGAAGAAAGGGGGATATAAAAGGAGAGAGGAAGGAGGAAGGAAGGGAGAGAGGAGGAGGGGAAAAAGGAGAGACAGACAGGACAGAGGGGGAGGGCAGGAAGGGGGAGGGAAGGCAGGGAGGGATGGAGAGGGGAGAGGGAAAGGAAGGAGGAGAAAGGAAGGGAGGGAGGGAGGGGAAGACCTGACTTGGCAGCATTGGGAGATGACTTCCAGGCCCCTGGCTGGGGTGACTGGGTGGAAGGTGCTGCCATGCTCTGAAGCAGACAGGGCAGATGGACCATCAACCTAGAAAGATGACGAGTTCAGTTTGGGACCTTCCTCAGGAGATCTCAGTGGTGGTGCTCTGCAGGAGATCTCATCTACCTGAAGCTCAGGGAACAAGTAAGCAATGAAATATAAATGCCTGTTTTACCTACTGAGTGGATGGTGTCACACAGGAAGGAGGTGCAGGGAAAGAAGAGCAGTGGGCCAAAGGGAAGCCTGGACAGAACCGACCTCGAAGTACCAGGCAGAGTGAACAACTCCTGCAGAAGACAGAAGACAGAGAAGAAACATTCAGGAGTTTACAAAAGTCCAGGGACTAGGGTCAAAGACACCAAGAATAGTTTCTGGAAACGAGGAGGGAACAAGGCTGTCCACTGTGGCTGAGAGGTCCAAACTGGTGTGAACTCAGAAGTGTCCAGTGAAGTGACTTTGGTAAGGGCAGCGATTGGAAGTAAACACATGGAAAGGAAGGGAAGGTTCTGGAATAATAGGCAGTCATGTAAAAACCTGGATCATAAGAAGAGAACTATGGTGATAAAAAGAAGGGGGTAAAAGAGGATGGAAAAGCTCTGGCATTGTTATAGACTGAACTGGAATGCATCAGCAAGAAAAAGGATTAATGATGGGAAAGGCAGTAATATATGGTTACAGAAGTCCCCAAGGAAGGAGGAAAGACTGGCATCCAAGGGAAGAGGGACTGTTACTCCCCAATGCCTGGTCTAGTGTCTGCCACCCAGTAGATGAGCAATAAATACTGAATGAAAGAATGATAAACAAATAAACAAATGAACAGACCAAGGTGGAGAGGCTGACTTTGAGAAAGTCTGACTTCCCTAGATTGGAAAGAAGGTAGAATGGGTGCAGATATAAATAGCTATGAATTATGACCAGTATTGCAGCCAAAGCTTTCACTTTGAATGAGCACTTATCTCAGTAGCTATCTGGACGTAGAGAGTGTAAAGAGACTGATGCATTTGTCACACAGAGACCCCGAAGTGAGACTAACTGATTTTCCCCAGCTGCTGTCCCTGAGCTGCCATGGATGCTGAGGAGTGAACCAGAGGGTACAGTGGCATGGGGAAAGCTGGCCCTCAGTCAGAAAAACAGTTTTGAATCCTTTTTAAGGTTTAACACGTATTTTATTTGGGGAAAATTCTCCTAATCTCCCACTACCTGAGTTTATTGTCTATAGAGTGGTGATAAAAATTAGCATTTGCTCAGGGGATGTGGGGAGATTTAGCACAGCTAGGCTAGCACAGTGCCTGGTGCAGAGAGCTCAAAAATCAAAGGGGATACTGGGTTGGCCGAAAAGTCCATGTAGTTTTCTCCATAAAATAGCAGACACATTTTTCATTTTCACCAATAACTTCATTGATTTAGATATTTTGAGTATGTTGGCTATCTCCAGTGTGGTATAATGTTGATTGCTCTCAATTAATGTCTCAATTTGATTGCTATCAACTTCAACTAGTCCACACGACCATGGAGCATCGTCCAATGAGAAATCTCTAGCAGGAAACTTCGCAAACCACTTTTGACAAATTCAATCAGTCACAGCACCTTCTTCATACACTGCACAAATCTTTTCTTTTGTGTGTGTGTTTCAGTTGTGTTTTTACCTTTCTTGTAAAGCATAATATGCTGAAAATATTGCATATTTTCTTCTACCCTCAATATTAAAATGGCTACACAAAAATTCACCATTTGCAATAGGTTTTTTCTTTAATGTATGCTGATATGACAGCTGTCACAATACAATCTAACAAAATTGTTTCAAATGAAGTTAAAGACAACTAAGCGCTACGAGATCCGTCTTATGGAAAAAAACAAACGAACTTTTTGGCCAACCCAATATTATTGTGATTGTTGCTTGCGTTATTGATGTCACTGTTGTTTTGTAGCCAAGAAGCAAGGTCTCTTGTGTCTTAATATTTTATTTAGCAGAAATCTGAGAATGATTTCCCTGGGTATGTTTGCACAGCATCCCATCAGCAAATTGACAAGCCAGCCAGTGACTTACGGAAATCACCAACACTTCATAAATAAATCCAAGACCTGAAACACAGTCAGGAGAAGTGAAAGGCCCTAAATTCAGACTCCAAACCAAAGGCAGCCAAGTGGATGAAGCAGACACTTAAGCAAATGAAACAACCAGATAATGTAGTCAATCAACGTGAATTTGGGGCCGATAGTTGGTGTAGTATGTCTATTTCTCCAGACAGCACTGGTTCATACGGGGATTTGGATTCCACAAGCCCAAGATGGGGCAGCCAGGAACAGTACTAGATGGTTCCCGAGCCAAAGTCCTGAGAGATGTTTTGCTGAGGTCGAGCTGGGAGGACAGGGTTTGGTGCACAAGCCAAGGGCAGGAGCAAAGCTGCAAAGAGGAATCATGGTGCAGAGTCAGCAGAGACATAAGGCGAGCTGATTAGAAGCAAAGCAGGGGGAAGACAGAAGACTGGAGAAAGCCATGCTCGAGGCCCCAAGTTCGCCCTTGTTAGTTGGTATTCATGCAAGTGGGAGAGGACAGATTCTAGGGGCTGCTCACTGCACAGGGACCACGCTCTGAGCATTTCATTCTATTCAACTTCTCTTCTGCTAACTCATTTTTGCTCTTTTTTTATTAATTTTCTGGCATTCTTTTGTTTTAAATTTATAAGTTAAATCCTTTGGGGAAGAAGTTAGAGCAGGAATGCATATATTGCCATTATTTTAATTCTGTTGTGTTGGATAGGCTTATCTTTGCAAACTACTTTATAATGCTGTTCCAAGCAAGAGTACGAATATATATATATATATGTATGTATATATATACACACAAATATAGAGTACAAATATGTATGTGTATGTATATATGTTTGTGTGTATATATATATAAAGTGTATAGCTATGCACATTTTCCAATTTACATTTGCCACCTTCCTCATCTAGTTATTCTTATCTTCCTGTTTCTCTTATCTCTCTTTCACAGAGTCCTGATCAAAGCTGATAGCTAAGCTTGAAATATGTTTGGTGAAATAATCCCTTTGAACTCCCTATAAGCCACCTTGATTTGGGGGTGTGCATGAGGTGAAGTGTTAGTAAGTAAACAAACAAGTCAATAAATGCAGCCTGTTTCTACAGTAAGAATAGGTACTACTGACTGAGCACCTGCTGTTTGCTAAGTTCTGTGTCAAGTGCTCTTCATATTTTGTTTCATGTAACCCTCGTGATGACTCAATTGAGTGGATTTCCTCATCCCCACTTTACTGATGGGCAAACGAAAGGTGGAAGT
The DNA here is from genome assembly GCA_007922815.1 of Macrotus californicus. Classification (NCBI taxonomy): domain Eukaryota; kingdom Metazoa; phylum Chordata; class Mammalia; order Chiroptera; family Phyllostomidae; genus Macrotus; species Macrotus californicus. Next base: position 18,072 of record VMDR010007873.1, read on the forward strand.
TGTTGCACAGGCCACTCAGCTAGGACAAGATCTGAATTCAGGGTGGCCAAACACCCATTCTGGTTCTTTCCTGTAACATACACACACATATAGAAATGTGCATGTGGGCACATGCAGATACCCCGTAGAACACAAATAGTACAAAGGGCTGAAATACGCAACCTGTTACCCTGACTTCTCCGTGAAAGTCCCTAAGGTCTAAGTCTCTTTCCTAGAACTCAGACATGGGGAAAATGGCTTTCCACTGCTCTGTAGTCCATCCGAATCCAGGTTCATTCCCAGATTAGACCCACCAATTCACTGAATTGCACGTCTCTCAAGGATTCACAGACACAAGTGATGATTCAAGCACACTGCATGTCCCAGGAAGGGGTGCTGGTTACACTTCCTGTTCTCCATACCTCCAGATTCGTGGAAGCTGGGCCCCAGAGTACCACAGAGAAGCCATGGGGAAAATGAACTTGTTGATAGCCTTCCCTGGTAAGGCTTGTTTTCTCAAATGGCTCCAGGCTTGCATGTATGGATTATTTTCCTCCTTTGGGGCCCAAAAAGGCTGGATGACAATAACAGAGAGCACAGTGTCACTTCCATTCCTGTGATCGGACCAGAAGGCAGAAGGAGCTGCAATGTGAAGACATGTTCTTCCCCAGCCCACTGCCTGGAATTCCAGCTTTCAGGATTCTTTCAGGGGAGGAGGTCTAATGGTTTCTTGTGAGGCCTCTCTGGAAACCAAAATGCCCTTGGGTAAATGGAAGGTTAGACTTAATGAGGATTCATTCCCCCAAACTCCTCTAATCCTGGCTTTTGGCTTTGACTAATCTGCTATGAGAAAGGGATAAGTGATCAGGATGGAAACAGTAAGGGGTGATAAGGTAAGAAAGAGCTGGAGAAGACAGGCTATGCCCAGAACCAGCCTGCCCTTCACTTTCCTACTTAAATCTACTTGCTGTAAAAAGATCATGATTTATTGTGCACTCACCATGAAGGTGAGGACTTCAGAGGTGTGTTTTTTGCTTCCAAAGCATTCATTCATTTGTTCATGAAACCATTCAACTGTTTGTATTTACTCATTGAAAAAATATCCACTGAGGAACTATTAGTCACTCTTTAAAATCCCACAATCTAATGGAAAGAGAGACGGTTATACACACTGTTATAATGGAAGTAAATACAGCAAAATATAGATAAATAATAGATGATAAATGGATGCATGGATGCATGGATGGATGGATGGGAAAAAGACATTAATTTTGGATAATTAAGTTTAGTTGTTTTATTTTTAAGGAAGAGGTAATTCTTGAGCAGACTCATAAATATTGAATAGAAATTAGCTAATGAGAGGTAGATAAGAAAGCTTTTCAGAGAGAAAGAGCAGTCTAAGCCAAGGCATGAAAAATCAGGGGTGTGTGTGTGTGTGTGTGTGTGTGTGTGTGCGCGCGCGCGCGCGCAAACAACACTGCTTTGGTATGGCTGGTTAGTAGGGTGTAAGGGGCAGGGAGGGAAGAGGAGGAAGGAGTGGCAGACCTGAGCCAGGCCAGAGAGGCTATGTGAGCCATGTTATAAAGTCAGAACTTCACCCTTGGACAGTGGGTACAATTGATGGATTGAGAGCCACGATGACATGGCCAGGGAGAGAAAAGTCAGCGTGAGCTGGGTAATCAAAGAAAACTTCCTAGAGAAGGGATATCATGTGTTGATGGTTAAGATAGAAGGAATAAAAAATGATTCAAAGAATCTGGGTAAGTTGTGGCTATATCACCAATTTTCCTCAATACAAAGAAAATCCAACTCATTTTTCTCAACTCTCCATCAAGGATGTAGAAAAGTAAAAATCTTACCATTCTTCACTATGATATTGGCCAAAATTCTGATCTCTAAATCTGCAGCTAATAAGTATTCATGCCCTGTAGAAAAGGAAATTAAAAAGTCAATGAACAACAACCAGAAGGTTCAGAGATGTTGTCTAGGGCACATAAATTAGAAACAACTGAGCCATGGTTGAAACCCAGGTCTGATGCCAAGTTCAAGTTCTGTATGATTGAGCTCCCAGCCTCAGCTGTGACATAACATCAAGTGTTTTCTTTTTATTCACTTTCTCATTTCTTCTGACTCAATAAAATCTCTCCTCACCAAGAAAACTTCTTTACCCACCCTAGATCACAATGGCTTTTCCCCCAAGAGGCCCTTTATATTTGCAGTCCAAATTACGCAATCCCCATATATTAGTATATTGTCTCATGTCTGTTATTCTTATCCACACATTGAACTTCTAGATTCTTGGGAGTACATGAACCTCAGGGGAGACAATTCATGTTCACAAGGGGAGAAGAAATACAAGAGACCCAAGAATTGCCTTCCTTCTGATCTATTTTTTCAAGGATGTTTATAGACTAAACAGCTTCAGAAGCTACAGTGTCTCCAAAGTGTGTCCTCCAGAACAAAGGGCAGGTTTTGTTCACAGTCCAGTATTGTTAGGGCAATGCCCCCTCTCAAACAAAAGACAGGCATGCTTACCTCCCATTATGAAAGATTTGAGTTGTCTCAGCTCAGATGTCCTCTCCAAGTGTGCTTTGCATCACTCTCTGGAAACGAGCTCAGGAAACAAGTGTAAATGCTGATACTGTAGACACTGCCATCGTTGTGACTAATGTACTTTCCTTTGTCTCTGACCCAAGAATTGCGTGTCTTCTGCCACCATCCATGAATCTATGGCAAACTGGCTTGTCACCACATAGAGTAAAATTTCAGACCCTTCACAGCTCTCGACAGGATCACGTCCATCAGTCCTCCAGTCTTCTCCCCAAGACCCAAGAAAGTCCCTGTCACATAGCAGGAACTCAACAATAATGGCAGTGGCAAGAAATAAAGAGCAACTAATTCTCAGCATTCAAATTTGAAAGTCATACTATCAGTAAATGTTGAAAACTCAACCTTTTGAGATAATTAAAATCTTTTCAATTAAATTTCTAAATAACCATTAAGCCAGTATATTTATCAGTATATTTACAGTAATTGAGAGCACGAATTCTGAGGTCAAACCAGGCGTTCCCTAATTACTAGCTGTGGGTTTGGGAAAGTGTTACAACCCCTCTGCTCTTTAGTTTTGCTGATGGTAAAGTGAGAATAATAGCAGTTGCTCACTGCATGTCATTCTAAGGATTAAATGAGTATATTTGCATAAAGCGTGAACACCGATGCCAAACAAATACACATGTAATGCTATTATTGTACTGCTGCCACTCCAAATACAACAGCCCATTTCAATGGCATTAAAACTACTTTTAAAACTCCAGGTTTATTAGACTTGCTAATTGCATATGAATTCCTGAGATGAACTGAAATATTTAACCATCAGGAATGAAAGATTCTTATCCCAGGCAAACCCACACAGCCCCATTGTAGAAGTCTGGTGCACAGGGAGGGATAGAAACCCTTGCCAAAACTTTATGGACTATGATGATGATTGTCCCCACTCAAATACCATGCTCATGAGGCAGTTATTTTGGGCACACGTTGTTTTTAGAATCCCTCATTGTTTGACGAGGCAATATTGGATTTACAAGTGTCAGCAAGTCTGCAGCTGCTCAAGGAAGCTCCCAAGTTACAGACAGGAGTCTCTTGCCTCATAACGCATATGATCATCAGGGGAAGAAGGAGAGTTCTGTGCCAGCAATCAGTCAAGGGTAAAGGAGGCTGCACTTGACCTGAGAACAGCACTGGCAGTCAAAATCATGCAGCTGAACCCACGTGCATTTATTAGGTAAAGGATGCCAAGGAGATGGTAAGTCTGAATCATCTGGTTTACTGTCCACACTACGCAGATTCACTAGAAGGATGTCAAGCCTTCAGTTTATCTTATGTAATGAAAGTTTTGCCAAGAGTACAATATTGGTTAACAAAAAGAGGAGGACGGTAATGTTTATTGAGCACCTACTATGTGTCCATAAGTGTATATTATCTCAACCTTGTGAAATGGGCCATATTAGCCCTTTTTCAATAGTTGAAAAAAAATGAAGGTTTCAGAGAGTTAAGGGACCTGGCTCTGATCACAGAGAAGTAAGTGGCGAAGCTGGACCCTGAACCACAGTCTGCACTCCTAGGCCTGTGTTCTTTGGCCCCAAGACCCCAGATGTCCCTTCCACCATGGGCTTCACATGAGCAGGAGCTGTGTTCTTTTCACCAGTATATCAGACTATATATCTACATACAATATAAATATTTGTTAAAGCAAAGCTTTAATAAGTTTGTATCAAACAAGTAAAATTGGACATCAGCAAAATCATAATAAATTGAGTCTTTGCGGGCAATCACCCAGAGTAAAGCTCTAGGGTCCTTTCCCATCACCTGGGAAGCAGCCACAAACAACCATCAAACTCTGCGAAGGCCCTTTGAGACAACCACCAAGAGCTACTGGGGCTGGCTGGGTAGAAAAGGGGACAATTATACTGGAAGTGTCAGAAAGAGGCAAGGGAAGGTGGTCCATCTAAAATACGATGAAAAATCATGCAATAGCTTAGATTTTACTCCAGGCTCCCAGTGTCACTTAACAACTCTTGCTACGAAATCTTGAGTGATGTCTGATCAGGCCTACATCAGCCAGCTGAAGCCATGGACTCCAACAGCCTGAAATGTCCAAGTCTCCCCTGAAAAGCTGTCCACACATTGGGCTGAACACCACCTGGCTGTGGTAGGCTCCCATTGAAAATGGTCTGAAATGAGGAGACACATAGACTGAAGTTATGAGGGCAAACTGGAATGAAGACCAGAGAAATCATTTGCCAAGACCCAAGGGCAGTTGGTGAACAAAAGCCAAAGCTGAGAGTCATACCCAGATCACACCCAGATCCATCAGAAGCTGGAAGGGACCAGTGAGGAGGGTGTATTGCTCCAGGCTTCCAGCTCACTTCCATGGGCTGGCTGGGCCGTCAGGCTGGCCCAGAGGCAAAGGGCATAGCAAACATGGCCCTCTGTCACCCCCACCCCCAACAAAGCCAACCAAGCTGGTAAGGGCCTATGCAGACCCCCAGCAGGTGGGGTAAGGTGTGTCTGAGATGGCTCTGAAAGTTTCCTCTTGGCTAGGCAGTGGGAAAAATGAAGATGAGAACTGGGAGTGTGTGACTTTCCATGAGTCATCTTCTCTGTGACAATAGGGACTATACCCCAGGACTCTTCCCTTGCTTCTGGAATCTGCTGGAGTTGGCCCAGGGAAGAATAGGTCCAGCATCTGACCCAAGGGCTTACACTCCTCTATTCAGTCCACAATGAGAACTGCTCAGGCTGAAGTCATCATCATCCAGGGAGAGGATCCCTTGCAACCACAGATTTGCTAACAGAATTTTTGAATCCATCATTAGCTCTTCAGAAACAATGAGGCTATTTCTTGCCAGCACTCAGGGATGAATGCATGTACTGTGCACGCTGACAAACATCCTTTGCAGTTTATAAATACCATGGCACGTGCTTCCTACTCCAATGGGAGTAAATCCGGTCCGCTTGCTGCAGACTCTGCGCAATTTCATTAGATAATTGCTACTGGAGAAAGAGCTCCGTGTGTGCTTCATACATCTGGCCTTCAGCACCATGGAACTTTTCCATGAAATGTATACTCATGTTGGAGGCTGGTAGGATTCATTTGGATGGAAGGCTGAGCTCAAATAAAGCTACACAGTGCTGCAGGAACCAAATGTTCTGTTCATTGATTTTCTTTCTAAATAATGCAATAAAGTTCATCATAGACACACAGGTAGTTACTTCTTCCATTTGCCTTCCTTATCAAGAAAAGAGGGCCTCATTATAGGTTCTTTCTATCAAGTGTTGGCAGAACATACTTGAAGCATTTTTACAACCTCATAACCATGACCTTGTTGTTTCCTCTTTTTCCAACATCAAGACACTGGAGCTGAGGGAGGTAAAGTAGCTTCCCCAAGTTTATTCAGAGAGAAACAACAGATCTGGAATGCAAACAAAAGGTTTTCTGATTCTAGGTCCACTGCTTTCTTCCATCTTCAAATCTATTGCATCTCAGGGGCATTTTGCTTTCCCAAAAACATTTATAATACACTTAAAAGTTGCTTCAACATTAAACATGATTCTTCTATTCTAGATTTATATGTCTTGATTTTAAGTTAGCATTGGTGACTTTTCACACAATGATATTTCAGCAGTTACCTTTCTGCTGGCACCTGTAAATGTCTTGACAGTCTAATTGTGTTTGATTAATTAATGTAGTACAATCTCACAGTAAGATGCATTTATATTAGCACACCATTGAAATGAAGGTTTCTTCATAGCTGTGTAACTTTGGTGTAGTAGGCTGAATATCAGCCCCTGAAGATATCAAGTTCCTAACCCCTGGAACCTGTAAATGTTATCTCACATGACAAAAGGGACTTTGCAGAGGTAATAAATTGGGGATCCTGACATGAGGATATCACCCTGGATTATCTGAGTGGCTCCTAAATGTAATCACATATTTTTATAAGAATGAGGAAGAGAGAAGCATGACACAGAAGAGAAGGCACGTTGGAATGATGCATCCACAAGCTAAGCAATGCAGGAAGCTGTCGACAGCTGAAATAGCCACCCAGTGGTTTCCCCACCCCCTACTGGCCTCTAAAAGGAACTGGCCCTGCACCATCTTATTTTTAGCCTGAGACTCAGCTGAAGACTTCTGTTCTCCAGAACTGTGAGGAGATATGTTTCTGTTGCTTTAAGCCAACACATCCGTGATAACTTGTCACGATAGCCCTGGGAAACTAATGCTTGTAGGAAGGAGCCCACCATCACATCAAGTGGGAAGGAAAATGGGTGAGCTGCAGGCATTTCAGGAAAGCTAAGACAGGCACAACACAAGAAGACACTGCAGCTTTTTGTCACTAGATGCCTAATAGCATGGCAGAGATTCTGACGGAAGACCATGCTAGGGGCTGAGGTAAGAAGGTTCTGGGGAGACACTGCCAGTTGGCCAAGTCCCGAAGGAAGCCACTACTCCACACACTGCTGAGTGCTCTTGCAAGCCACCTCCGGGAATTAATATGTGATACAGGCAGAAACACAACCCTATATGGCTCTGACCACAAGAGCTCACAGTACAGGGTTCTAGGTTTGGCAGCTCACCTTCAGAACCCACCGGCTGAGAGATGTCTGACTCCTTACAGAACCACAGCTCTCCTGCCGCGTCTGCACTCTGGGTAAAGGAGGGACCTCAGAGGCTGCTCCAGCTTCAAGGGCATCCTAGAAAGCACTGCTCTATAAACAAGTGAGTCTGCCTCGTGCGTCAGGAGAGGAACAGTACATAAGCCAGCATTCTCCCTTTTCCACTCACATCCTCGAGAATCAAAGTCTGACAGAGTTTGTTGCTCTTTGTCTCTTCAGATGATCCCTGTCCTCACGTGTCCTCAAATCCACTCCTGAACACAGCAGAGCAGGAGGTGCGGCTCTGGAATCTGGTGTCAAGTTCCCAGCCCAACCGCTTTACTCACTGTGTGAACATCAGCAAGCCCCTTTTCCCGTGATCCTGTTTCCTCATCTTAAAGCGGAGACAGTAATAAACCCTTGATGCTAGGAATATTGTAAGGAATAAATGAGATTACGTGGGTAAAGCACTTACATAGTAGTTTATTATTATCGCTATGGCTATTATTACTACTTTACTATTACTTTCTTATTACCATTACTGTTACCATTACTATTACTGTTACTATAGTACATAAGCAGTCTTCAGTTACTGCTTTAATAACAACAAACCCCATATTCTACTGCTAAGCTTCAAAACTGTATTTCTGCCAACATTAAAGGCATTTGGGGAAAAAGGAAGGTTTTTGTAAAATGGGCAAAAGGATGACACTCATGCATGTAATAAGCCTCCAGATTTAAAAGTGTTCATAAATTCCTGTTCAGTTACATCCATCTCAGGGGTAGCAGAAACATTAACAGGAGTGATGAGTCAGAGTTACCTTCATCAGATAACCTATAGACAATGTCCTCTCAATGAAATGCATCTGCAAACATAGAAAGGTGGATAAAAATCCACATGGCTCTTCCATTCAAATGCTCTCAGGGAAAGAACAGCTCAAGTTAGAGTCACCATACATCTCCAAGATGAAGGCTTTAGCTCAATTCTCTCTGCATGGGATGGAATTGCTGTCACTGCTCTGGAAATGAGTACGTTTGTCTTCTTTTATCATGAGGGGTTTCTACATAAGATGCAGACATTACTGTCTCTAAGGCTATTTTTAAAATGTAGGCTCATTTTATAGGTGCTGGAGTAGCTTTCTTCAGTGACTTAAATTCCACGGCTCTGGCCATAATGAATCACATTTGTGTGTTTGTACATTTCTCCTTTCTTCCATCAACACAATGTGTATCTCTGCCTGTGAGCATGCAGGTTTACTCTGCTCTGCATAATTTTCAGGTGACCAAATTTTATCTTAGCAGGAGAAATTACAAAATGCAAAATACATACTGGAATCATACCTGTAGGGGCCCATGTTTCATTCATAGATGTCAATTTGACTATGTCCTAAACATGTACGTGTTTAATCAGTTGACACTGGACAGTGTGTTTTATGATGGATACTGTCTTCTAACCACCACCAAGCCTCCTGAACCAAAGAACTAGCCCATGGTATATCCAAAACTCAAAAACATACAGAAAGGACTCTGGATGCTTCAAAAAGAGCATTTTTCTTTCAAGCCAGTTTTGAACATATTGAAATGTACTCACTCAACAAAAAAATCATACAACCAAGACATTTTCCATACTGAATTAGGCAGTTTATTAGGCTCCTAATTTCCATGTGTAGAACATGAACATGGATTTACATGCACTGTCTCATGTTGTAGATCTTACATGCATGTAGCCTTCAGTCAGCTGGGCCTTTGATTCTACTTGTCAGCAACTGACAGCTCAGTGTGAGTAAATGACAAACACGGAATGATACAGAAACCGCAGCCACAAGCCCCACCCAATACCATTTCTCTTTTTTTTTCCAAAATCATATCACAACTCCTTCTTGTAAAAATAAATTTCAGAACAAGGCATTTAATTCACTTCACTGAGAAAAATAAAGAGGATTCTATCATTTCGGAGCAATGAATGTCCAACTATGGCTGAAAGGTACACCCTGAGAATTAAATGATTTTAACGAACCCCTTGAGGTTTATAAAGCTGTGTCAACCTATCATCGGGGAAGGACACAAGATGCGGGCGCTAAATCCCTGCTCACTTGGCTGTGCAGTTTTCCAAGGAGGCCGTGTCATAAACGTCCTCGTTGTCTTCGATGCTTGAGGCATCTGTGGAATCAGGGTCGCCCACCACAATCCCCACAGAAGATAGGCTGGTAATGAAGGCGTGCATCCGCTGTGCATAGATATCCCTAATGTTAAAGTAAGGTAGCTCATGACACTTCTCTGGGGGCTCCTCACTGCACTGGTCCACATCGATGTCCTTCTGCTTCTGGTAGTACTTGGAGAACTTGTTGAAGATAATGGTGATGGGAAGCGCCACCACCAAGATACCACAGATGATGCATGTGCTGGCAATAAGCTTCCCAGCCAAGGTGACTGGGTGGGTGTCTCCATAGCCCACAGTTGTCATGCTGATGGTAGCCCACCACCAGCAGATGGGGATGCTGGTGAGGCTGGACGTGTGGTCATCTTTCTCCACCGAGTAGATGAGCACAGAAAAGATGGAAATGCCCACAGACAGGAAGAGAAGCAGCAGCCCAACTTCATGGTAGCTGTGCCTCAATGTGGCACCTAGGGACCGAAGTCCAACTGAGTGCCGGGCAAGCTTGAGAATCCGGAAAATCCTCATCAGCCGGAGGATCTGGACCACCTTGCCCATGTTCTCAATGTCCTCACTCTCGTCCTCCTTGGTGTCTACGGCCAACGTGGCATAGAAGGGAATAATGGAGACAAAGTCGATTATGTTCAGAGGGTTTTTCCAGAATTTCTTTTGACAGGGAGTGGCCACCAGACGGATGGCAAGCTCACCAGTGAACCAAGCAATGCACACAATCTCCACCCCCTCTAGCACAGGGTCATCCACCTCTCCATCCTTGTTCTGGAACTCCGACATGCTGTGGACACACATGGCCACAATGGAGGCCAGCACCACACTCAAGGAAGAGATGGCAATGAGCTTGGCAGAGAGGCAGTAGGCCGGGTTTTCCATTCGAATCCAGATCTTCTTCCGGAGCTGACCAAATCGCAGCTTGTCAAACTTCTCCAGCTCCTTCTCAAAAAGAGAGGACTCTTCGAAGGAGGAGTCGGTACTCACATCATTGCTTTTCTGATCCCAGTCCTTCTCGTGGTTCTCATCCTTGCGTTCCTGGTAGCGATTGCTGCAGCAGGAGTCGAGGAAGAGCTCATTGATGCCCCAGTACTCGATCTCCTGGCAGAACGAGAACACACACAGCTCCTCCATGACATGCAGCTTCCCCGTGTAGTAAAAATTCAAAACGTATCTGAACAGGGAGGGATTCCGATCAAAATAGTACTCTTTGTCAGCCACACTGTAGTCATCACACAGCTCCAGAATGGCCTCTTCCGAGTGGCAGGTGAGCAGCTTCCCGAGTCTGGTATGTGGAAACCGCAGGAGGGTGCTTTGGTCGACAGACTGCTTAAAGCCCCCCACGTTCAAGTTGACGAGTTCCTCGTCTTGTGCAGGGTGATGGAAAAACTCACCAAACACCATGGTGGACACAAGAGGCAGAGAGCTGGCTGGGAAGGAAGACAAGGAGGTTCACGCTGCACCTGGAAGGAGCACAAGACGGCATTACCAGTGATCCACAGTGCCTGGCCAAGCTTATTTTTAATCTGCCCTTTCCAGGATGATGGGCTACATTAAAAGTGAAAGCAGGAATAAAATAAAAGTGAAGTAAAAGGGGATACTACATTTACACATTTTGGCTAAAAAAAAAAATCAATACAAAACATTTTTTTTTCAAAGACTGGGGTTCACAATCCATATTTTAGAAAAAATAAAACATGGCCATATAATTTTTATGACACCAATTCTTATTTCTTTATGTATTAAGTATCTAAAATTTACTTCCCACCCCACCCCCAATAAAAAGCAAGGCATTTTGGATCACTTACTTACACAATACAGGCATCTCCAGTCTCAACCAAGAGGAGCCAATGTTTGGGGATGCTCAGCGCAGATGTGACAGGCTAGTGCTGCCTGGCTTGTAGCTAATCTCTCCTGGTCCCCAGGGATTGGTCATGTACCCTCAAAAAAAAGAGCTCTCCCCTCTGCTCTGCACCCGGCCCCCACCCCACACATCACTGGGGGCTCACCTCAGCTCTCCTGAAAGATGTACATTTCCCCTTATGTTCCTATGTTTCACTCCCCCATGCACGAGAAAGCCCTGTTCCCTATGTTTGAATGTGGACAATCAAGGGGATACAATTAACTCCCTATCCTTAAGTACCCTATATCTTAAAGATATCTTTACACTGCAGAGGATGGTGTTTCAGGTACACCCACAGCGAAGAAACTGGGGAAACCTTTTTAAATTAATTGCACTATCAGTTTCCTGACACAAATACCTCCTCTCCCACCTCTGCCCCCCCTCACAGACAGCCTCCCACACACTCTCAATCGATGCCACCCAAGTCTATTCTGGCCCAGCACACAGAGCCTTTTTAGTCCTGACACTAACCAGGATGTATTGTACCAGACCCATTTCTCAAAGAGAAAGTAATAGAGTTTGACCACCACTCAATAGAGTGGTGGTTCCTCAGAACAGATGATGCAGATAAACCAAAGGCAGGAGACTGTCATAGGAGCTGATCAACTAGGGAAAAGGGAATTCCCAACAGCAGGCACAAAATGTGAACAAAAGCCACATCATGAATAGATAAGTCCTCACCTAACGTCTATAGGTTCTATAACATTAACAGGACAAAACCAATGTTACCACAAGCTAAATTGATATAAATAGAGTTACCTTCCTCTGCCATCTCATCAAAGCTATAACAAAATAACGTTGAATGAAATGATGTTATTCAAGGACCTGCTGTACAACTGTCTGAAGAGTCTGTAGGCAAGATGACGAAACAATCTTAACCAGTGGGTGGACATGGTTGTGTTTGTGACTGTGACTTAGAAAGACCCCAGGGTCAGCAGGGTGGAAGACTGTTGGGGGCACGGGCTGGGGCCAAGGCAACAAGATGCAATAGCACAGGTAAGAGGAGGTGAGAGGACTCAAACTCAGACAGCAATGGTGTGTAGAAAGAGGAAGTGACAAATTAAAGGAACGTTTACAAAGTTTATAGAATTGACAGTACTTGGTGATTAACTTGCAAGAGGGGACAAGGGAGCTGGAAGGCTAACAGAGGATGTTTTCTCCTCTGAAAGTGGGCAGTTGGTGACTCCACCAGAGGAGAAACGGTGTGGAAAAGGAGTTTCTTGCCTCTTATGTTTATAGAAAGCAAAGGCTGTCACAGACACAAGTGAGTCCCCCTCTGAAAAGGACACACCAGAGACCCCAGCCTTCTGCCACCTACCCCAGCAGGAAGTGTACGGTCACAGAGAAGACATGGGCATTTTCTCCTGGGACGCCAATACTGGATGTGCTCCCATGAAACCAGAGACCATCGTGTGGCCTGATGCACCATTTAATAGATTTGCTGACCTCTTCAAAGAGACATGACTTCTTTCTGCCTCTGCTTTCTATTTTTACTTAGATGTCTTCTTTGAAGAACCTAAATCGGAGCTCATGGCTCGGTCAAATATTCATGGAACTTCAGCTCCCTGAAAGCAAGCTTATACTCAGGGCAAGCATGGGAGTGAAATGTTCCAAGGAGCTGGTTTTAGCTAAGCTAGCATTAAGACTTTAATGGAAGCTATCTCCTGGTGGATTGCTTTTCATCTCCTTGGCTATCCTGAAAAGCCACCGTGACACAGAGCCAGTGCCTGCCTGCACCACACAATCTGCCTGAGCGGGTCTCACAATCCTTGGGCACATGATCCATTTCCCGATCGTCCTGCAGTCACTTCTCTAAAGAGCATGGTGATCGCCCATAATATTGGTCCTCCTGCCTCTCTCCCTTGCTTACCATTCATGCCATGCCAATGAAAAGCTCACTAGGAGGTCCCTTCATTCCACAAAGTCTAATGATAAAAGCAGCAACATCCTAAAACCAAAGGTTTCTTTTGGCGGGGCTTTCCTAACAGAGAAAAGGAACGCATCTCTGGATCAGATCAAAAGCTTCCGCTCAGAGGACAGGCTGAGCTTCTCCAAGTCACAGCGGCTAGAGCACAGGGTAGGTTTCCTTGGCTGTGTCTGTCCCACAGCAGAAGGTGAGGGCAGGGAAGAAGGAACTCCCACCTTCACACCGCAGAGAGGTTCCTTTACAGGCCCACAGTGCTTCATGAATTCAAACATTCCTTTTATTATGTGTTCCCCACAGCCTCTAAAACAAGGATAAAAAGGCAATGGGGAATTTCATTACAGGTAGGTCAGAGTAACAGAGTACCTAAACCCGCTGATCAAGCCTGATATAGCAAAAAAGAGACCACAAGACAGAATGAACCAGCTGAAGGAAATACATACACAATTCTGCAGTATTCCAACCCGCCCCACCCCCTGCCAAAAGAACTGCCTGGATTTGATCCAGCCTCTAGGACTTCTGTTGAAATCAAATAGAAATTTCACAATAACCTGTTCAATGACACTAGAGGATGCAATCAGCAAAATCCAGACTCTGGGAGACCATAGGAGACAAGTGATGTGGACCAAATCGGTGGCCTATCAAGTAGGTTCAGTGTGTGGGCTTCATACGGATCCTGACTCCGACTGGTCAAATGTGCAAAATAAAATGGGAAAATCAGTGACAGTTCCACCCAAGCAAACACTTGATAACATAACAGAATTATTGTTCCTTTTTCAATGTGCTAATAACATTACCATTATGCTCTTCAAAAAAATGTTATCTTTTAGAAGTATAGACTAAAATATTATGGATAAAATTATGTTGTACTTGAGATTTATGTCAAAGTAATCTGTGGAGAGCAACAGGGAATGGGGGCACAAATCACACAAGATGAACTAGCAATGGCTGCAGCTGTGTGTTGGGTACAGAAAAGTTTAACATGTTAGTGTCTCTATGTTCATACTTGTTAAAATTCCCCATCAAAAAAGTTTTCAGGAAAACTTGCTAGACACCCTTTTGGGCCATGCACTAGAGCAGGTGTTGTAATATACACAACTGTTCATCCTTCCCTTCCCAGCAATGTGTGCAGCTCCTGGACACTGGCAGTTATCACTGATGAGTGAGTCATTTCCTACAATTCTCCCAGCCCTCCTAAGGTCTTATGCCCCAACGCTGCAAACAGGGGAACCTGAGGATCAGAGTTTAGGCAACATTATCCAGCTTTTATGGGGTGGACTCTTTCCACTGTGCCTCAAATATGAGCATTTAATTATTCTTTTCAAAAAGTAGGAGGAAGGGGGCACTAGCTGATCTTTAAATTTACATATTTTATTGTCATCTTTATTAAAGAATGCCATACTCTTTGGTAAGAGATTTTTGTTACTAGCACGCCAAGGACACACAGAGTCTCAAGTCAGGCACATCTGTGGATACAGAAGACATTTGAAGGCAAGGCAGAAAAATCAACTACTGTTTTGATTCTCTTCATCAAGAAGAGATTAGGCTCACGGCATCAATCTCCCTGCTACTATCAATCCAAATCACTTGTTCCGAGAACACTATATAGTGTATTTGCACACCCTACGCCACTTGATGTTTATAAGATGGAAAAGAAAGACAAAGATGTCAAAAGTCCAAGATATTCACGGGGAGCTTAAAAGAAAAACTATATCGATCCATTTCACCCCAAGTGACACCTGTTAAGCCTTTTCAAAGCCATAAACCTCTTGTCTCTCTCTCCGCTGCTTGCTCTCAAACTCACGTGAAAAATACTCTCAAAACCATGTCTATTCAAGGCTGACACATCTGTGTGCATCAGTGGCTTTGACATGCACTTGCTTTGCTCAGAAAAGTAACACAAGTGTGATAAATACAAACCACTTTTTAACTGGGAAGAGCCCCTTTTTAAAGTCAACTCCATAAAAGGAATGAAAACCTAGATTCCTTTTTTCTTCCCACTAGTCCCAAATCTACATTAGTCCTTCCATGAAAGAAAAAAAGGGGGCATTTTTCTGCATTAATCCTACCATATGTTGGGAACATTCTTCTAAAAAAGATGCCTTTCATTCTATTGATTTTTAAATTATTTTGGGTTTTCAAAAGGGTAGGCCATACTAAATTCTATTGCTGTCTACGCTATGTGAGAATATTCCAAATAAAACCAAGAAATGTAAAGAGAATTAAAAATCTAAACTCAATCCACACTTATAGATAGAGCATGCCACCCCACCAGGCCCCTTCCCCGGTGAGGACCTTGTCTTAGAGCAAGCCCCTGGTGCACTGGCACAGATCACACATAAAGAGAGAAATGAGAGAGAGCACATCAGAAGTCAATGATGGGGGCCAGAAAGAGCAGACAAATTGTCAACAGGATTATATAGTCTACCCTGATTGTGAACTTGGAAATGGAAAGGCTGGTCATCCTTGGTTCAGGCCTTCGTGAATCAGTGTTTTTACCACAGCTAAAACCATGTAATCCTGAGAAAGAAATAGCTGTTTATGCAATGTCTAGAAACACATGCCCAGAGCCAGAGTGCAGAACACACAAAACTTCAAAGAGCCTTCTGGATTTGAGTCTTTGTTTCCAGGGACCAGCATTCCTGGGACATTCTGAGGCTCCGACATGGAGCCCTCCCTCCAGGAACCTTGCAAACAGCTCAGCCCAGCCCAGTGAGGAAGCCTGGCTACAACGTGGGTCCTGCTGGCCAAAAAGACAGAAGGGGGAAGGCCCTTTTAGGTCTGTCCCACCTGACATGTTCTGACACCATGGGCACAGCTGACATGACACCAATGACACTGAGCCTCAGGTCAACCTATTTCAGAACACTCATAACCTAAGCCCAACTTTTACATGTTGAACCAAACACAATGAATAATGCACTGTGTCCCCTTATCTATGCTGAACTGAAAAACAGAGTAAAAGGCTGGGGATCTGAAAACTTGTGTTGGAGCTGCTATTTCTCAGCTACCTGACCTTGAGAGGGTCGAGTCTTTATAAAAGATGACAGACACACTTTGATGGTAAATGACAAATGCAAAAAGTCTTTCAAAAACAAAACACAAGATACATATCAAACCTCATTACAAAAATAGGAGGTGGAAGTAACAGTACCTCTACCTTCCCCGTCCTGCCCCTGGACCTCTATTAGCAAGACTGCCCCCCTCTGGCAACGCCAGGGCTCCCTGTTATGCACACAGCTCATCCCCAAGCAGAGGACTGCTCAGGCGGCTGAATGACTTAATGAGCCAAGTAGCCGAAATCAATCCTATTTGTGAAAAGCAAAGAATCACAGGTGAAAGATTTTCAACCAGAAACAGGAAAAATGTGGACTTTGTCACAAGAGGGGAGCCTTACCTCTATAGTAGGTACACCATCACGTCTCCAACTGAGTCCCTTCACATGGAGGAACCCACTCAAATGGCTAATGGTGACGCTCTGTTGTCCAGGGGAGGGAGTTTTGGAGAATCTGAATGCAATTAGACCAAAGTAACAGTTCCCTGACCTAACTTCCAAACTCTACTCACCTTCTCCCACAGTCCTTCAGGCCCACTTTTATTTTAGTATCCACCACAAGATACTATAATGCACTTTATAGTTCTCCTTCCCCCTGCAAATCTGATCATCATTGTCATCAGACTCTAAGCTCTTCCATGGAAGTGATTACACATTGTCATCTCCACAGCCACAGCCCCTGGTGCTAACTGATGCCCATAGTCTAGTGAAAGATCTGCCCTTTTATCTGAAAGAATTAACAAAGGCTATAGTGTTTTTATCAAAGAGCTACCAGAGTGATCAAAGTAGGCAGGGCAAAAACAAAATGCCTCCAGGGGCCAAATTAGTCAGGTAAACAAATGAACTGGCTTGGCTGGGGACTATGTGGTGAACGGTCTGTGGTTGTTTGCGAGGCAGAGGCTCCCCAGGGCCGGGTTCCTTGTGGGAACTGAGGGCCGGTGAAGATGTGTCTTCGGTGTTCCAGGAGAACCTGGAAGTCCTGCTCTTCATGTAGGATATCTCAAGTTTAACTTGAACGGATCCGCCATGTTTTCAACATCATGGGTCTAGTGAAGATGTGTCTCTGGACCAGGTACTGCCAATAAGCTCCCTGCCCCATGTGACCCAAGCCAGACTCTTACCCACCCCAGCTCTACAGCACCGACTGCAAGTCAAACCAACTCAGATGGACACAAACAGAATCTTGTCACAAAAATAGTAGTGTACTCCCTTAAGTCTGAACTATCAATGTCAAAAGCAGGGGTGGACAATGTGGACCCAGAATCTCCCTGGGCTGGCCTGCCACATCCCTCAGCACAACTTCAACCTAATCCTTCCATGTGGACACTTTCTCTTCCTCCTTAGTCATCTGCCCCAACCGCCCAGTGATTTCACAATCAAAAGAGTCTCCCTGGTGTCTCACCTTCATTTCTGTCACTACACTGTACGGTTCCTTCCCCCCTTCCTTCAACAAGTAATGGTGCCAGAGAAACTATCAGAGAGGAACTCTTACCCTTGTGGCATTGATGTCTCGCAGTCTGCCCTCATCCTGGCCAGTGGCATGTCCATTGTCATCCATGAAGCTCCGCCCTTCTTCCCCCACTGGAACGTGTGGTGCACAGAGGCATTTAGTGGCCAAAAAGAAGAGAAGAATCCTGTTCTCTGGTGGCACAAAGAAGCCGCTGGGAAATCACTCTCACCTGCAGAACAAACCATCAATCACGTTGTAACTTCAAGGAGGTAACACACCCAAGACAAGACACTCTATCTCAGATTCTGCACAGGGGCACTTGACTGATTAGCTCGTATCTCAGACCCCACCTAACTCTCAGGGAAGGGGCAGTCTCTCCTTCCCCCCGTGGAACCACCACTCCCACTGCACACATGGGTCGAGAACCATCATCACAGAGTCTTGAGATTCACACCCACTCTCAGGCTTAAGGACTCTCCGATCTTGACTGTAGTGGACACTTTGGGCATCTCCATGGACCCCAAGGCCAACAAAACATCCAACTATAAAATGAGGCACAAGAATTATGACTGGCCTCACTCCTTCCCCCCACGGTTTCTTCTACGAGTGTTATTTTCCTAGCTAATCCATCAAGGATACACTTAGCAATCTCTAATGAATACATTTTAATCCATTTCCAAGACCAAGTTCTCAGTGTGACCACCCTAATAGAATTAACACCGCTGCTCTAATTTAAAATCAATAGGTTTCAAATGCTGGCCAAATTCAATTTTGCTTTATTTGTTCACTGTCATATTTCACAGATTAGAATGACTACATGAGCTGATCACAGTCTGCTAGTTAATGCATAGGTGTGTGCATGCATGTCTGCATGCATGTGTGTGTCTGTGTAGGAGTGTATGTAGAGGGAGAATTAAGTTTGTATCAAAACAAATAAAAGGACAAATTTCAATTCTCTCTCTGAATAAAATAAAGAATGCAAAAAAAGAAAATCCAGCTCCCAACAAGGTAAACCTTGCCTCATGTTGATGCATTCTCTTACCATTATATTAGTGTCTAAGCATCCAGCCATTGATTTTCATGTTTTCCAATCAATAACTGGTCCAAAGGTATGAGTTTGAGGAGGAAGAAGAAAAGATTGATTCTGAGCCTCAGAAAGAGTCAAAGAAGTGCCTCTGGCTATTTCGGTCACTAAGCGAACATTCATTACAGTTTGAGATCTGCAGGGCACTATGCCCAGCACTGGGATTACAAAGAGGATGCGGAGCCCGCCCCTCTCCACCCCCAGGAGCCCACAGGCCCCAGACCAGACATTACACAAGTAAAGGTGTCCTGACAACAACTAGGAGGCAATGGAGAGGAAACACAGCAGAGCAGCTTCCAACCTGGTCCCAGCAAACCCTGGGCAGGGCAATCCTTCAAAGGTTTTCCACCTCTAATAGAGTTGACAAGGGAGATGATTCGGGAGAAAAATGCAGCTCCACCCAAACTGAACTCCTGAGACAGGATTCTTGGAAGGAGAGGTGGAGAAATCTCAACAGGGATAAATAAAATCATTTCAGGAGCTAAAAGAACCCTCCTCCTCCTCCTTCTGCCCCTGCTCCAGGGCCTCCCAGCAGCCCCAGATATCTGCATCCAGACGAAACCCAAAAATGCTGCTGTGCCTCTTAAGACAGTCTTCCTTTCCCTATCAGACTTCTTTCCAAATGCAGCACATTTTAAGGGAAGGTAAAATTAACCGAAACAAAAAATCAACAAAAAATTTAGGCCGTTGAGCATGTCTAAGAAACCCCAAGAGCCGTTGGCCACCAGCTCATCACAGAAGGAGAGGGCTGGCCCAGGGACAGACAGACTGTGACATTAGCCAAGTATTTTTTACAGAAATGGGTACCTAGTGGGCCCTCCATCAATGTCTTATGAATGAACTACATCCCAGTCTGTCCCTTTCTCTCTCCCTCCCCTCAAAACCCAGAATTCTGTGCCTTGCCTCATTCTCCATCACTGTGATTCCTGTCCAAAAAAACTGGAGTTTGGAGGGGGAGAGGGAAATGTAATACTAGTCATACCTCTAGGTGTGAATGTATGTCAATTCACACCCCTCCTAGGGCATTCACATTCTAAGTACAACCTTCCCCACTGAAAATAACGACTAGCGTTTTCTGAGTCGCCACACCATTCCAGGAACCTTCTCAGGGTTTTCACACATGTCACCTCCATCCTCAACCACTCTAAGTGGTAAACACTTTCATTCCCAATTTCACAGGTGGAACATGAAGGCTCAGAGAAGCTATTTGCCCAAAGCCCCACACCTAGTGAGTGCCGGAGCCAGGATTCCACGGCAGGTAGGTCTGCCTGGTCTCAAATAGAGCAGAAAATCAAGATCCACACTGAGATCGAGCTGTGGGGCCAAGATGGAGGCATAGGTAGACACACTGTGCCTCCTCGTACAACCAAAAGAAGGACAACAACAAATTTTAAAACAAAAAACAACCAGAACTGACAGAAAATCGAACTGTATGGAAGTCCGACAACCAAGGAACTAAAGGAGAAACTTTCATCCACACAGGTAGGAGGGGCGAGACGGGCGGACCGGGGAAAGGCGTGGCTGGCCGGGAGAGCTGGCGGCTGCGGACCGGGGAAGGGCGCAGAAAGCGGGAGAGTTGGCGGCTGCGGACCGGGAGTCCCACTCCCTTGTGCGGATAAACCGGGAGGGACAACTGGAGAGCGAGACAGACCCCGCAACCCAGAGTTCCAGCTCGGGGAAATGAAGCCCCAGAGCCTCTGATTGAAAGCTCCTGTGGGCGTGGAGGCAGTGGCACTCCCAGACTCACAGGAGAACTCGTTGGAGAGACCCACAGGGTCCTAGAGCGTACATAAGCCCTCCCACCCGGGAAGCAGCACCAGAATCAGCACCAGAGGGCCCAATTGGAGTGGGTCACGCGGGTAGTCACTGAAAACCTGCAGAGAGCGGAGCAGGCGCCATTGTTCCCTCTCGGACCCCTCC